>PVJI01022798.1:0-24645 GCA_004026765.1 Micronycteris hirsuta
CTTAACTATTGTAAATTGTGCTGCTATGAACATTGGGGTACATAGGTTCTGCTCGATTGGTATTTCAGGGGTCTTAGGATATAATCCAAGCAGTGGAATTGCTGGGTCAAAAGGCAGTTCCAGTTTTAGTTTTCTGAATAAATTCCATACTATTTTCCACAGCAGCTTCTCCAGTCTTCATTCTCACCAACAGTGCAATAGGGTTCCCTTTTCTCCACATCCTCTCCAACACTTGTCTGTGCTTTGTTTATGATGGTCATTCTGACTGGTGTGAGGGGTATCTTATTATGCTTTTAATTTGCATTTCTTTGATGGCTAATGATGCTGAGCATCTTTTCATATGTCTCTGGGCGCTCTGTATGTCCTCCTTGGAGAAGTGTCTGTTCATGTCTTTTGCCCATATTTTAATTGGGTTTTTTTTCTTCCTGCAGTAGAGTTGTGTGACTACCTCATATATTTAGGGGATCAAAACTTGTCTGAAGTGTCATTGGCAAATATGTTTTCCCATACAGTAGGTTCTCTTTTTATTTTAATACTGTTTTCTTTAGCAATACAGAAGACTTTTATTTGTTGAGGTCCCATTTGTTTATTCTTTCCTTTATGTCCCTTGCTCGAGGGATCATATCGGTGAAGATGTTGCTGCGGGGAATGTCTGAGATTTTCCTACCAACGTTTTCCTCTAGGAGTTTTATGGTGTCACGACTTATTTTTGCTTATGGTGAAAGTTGATGCTCGAGTTTCATTCTTTTGCATGTAGCTGTCCAGATTCCCCAACGCCATTTGTTGAAGAGGTTATTTTTACTCCATTGTATGTTGCTGCTCCCTTTGTTGAAAATTAATAGGCCATAGAGACTTGGGTTTTTTTTTTCTGGGCTCCCTATTCTGTTTCAATGGCTTATCTGTCTGTTTTTATGCCAGTACCAGGCTGCTGTGATTACAGTAGCCTTGTAATACAGTTTCATATCAGGTATTCTGGTCCTTCCTACTTTGCTATTCTTTCTCAACATTGTAGCAGATATCTGGGGTCATTTATGGTTCCACATAAATTTTTGAAGTGTTTGTTCTATATCTGTGAAATATGTCATTAGTAATTTGATAGGAATTGCATTGGATCTAAAAATTGCTTTGGGTAGTATGGACATTCTGATGATGTTGATTCTTCCAATAAATGAGCACAGTATATATTTCCATTTGTTTGCATCTTCTATGATTTCTTTCTTCAGTGTTGTGTAGTTTTCTGCGTACAGGTTTTTTACCTTCTTTGTTAGGTTTATTCCTAGGTATTTTATTTTTCTTTTTGCTATATCAAATAGGATTTTTTGCTGATTTCTGATTCAAGTGTTTCATTGCAGGTACACAAAAATGCCTTTGATTTCTGGATATTGACTTTGTATCCCGCTGTTTTTCCAAATAATTTATTAGGTTGAGTAGTTTTTTGGCAGAGTCAATAGATTTTTCTATGTACACTATCATGTCATGTGCAAACAACGACAGTGTTGTTTCCTCCTTTCCAATTTGGATGCCTTTTATTTCCTTTTCTTGTCTGATTGCTGTGGCTGAAACTTCCAGAATTATGTTGAATAGAAGTGGTGATACTGGACAAACTTGTCTTGTTCCTGATCTTATTGGGAAAGATTTTACTACTTGCCCGATGAGTATGATGTTGGCTGTAGGTCTCTCATATATGGCCTTTATTATGCTGAGGAATGCTCCCTCTATTCCCGCTTTGCTGAGTGTTTTCATCATAAATGGGTGCTACACCTTATTGAATGCTTTTTTGGCATCTATTGATATGATCATGTGATTTTTGTCTTTGCTTTTGTTTATGCGATATATTATGTTTATTGTTTTGCAAATATTGTACCATCCTTGCATCCCTGGGATGAATCCCACTTGGTCACGGTGTATGATCTTTTTTTTTTAAGATTTTATTTATTTATTTTTAGAGAGAGGAGAAGGGAGGGAGAAACAGCAATGTATGGTTGCCTCTCACATGGCCCCCACTGGGGACCTGGCCTGCAACCCAGGCATGTGCCCCTACTGGAAATCGAACCGGGACCCTTTGGTTCCCAGCCCACGCTCAATCCACTGAGCTACACCAGCAGGGGCTGATCTTTTTAATATATTGCTGAATGTGGTTTGCCAATATTTCGTTGAGGATTTTTGCATCAATGTTCATCAGCTATATTGGCCTGAATCTTCTTTCTTTGTTGTGTCTTTATCTGGTTTTTGGATTAGGATGATGCTGGCTTCATAAAAAAAATTTGGGAGTCTTCCATCATTTTGGATTTTTTGGAATAGTCTGTGAAGGTTCGGGGTTGGTTCTTCCATAATGGCTTTGTAGAATTCTCCTGTTAAACCATCTAGTCCAGGGTTGTTGTGATCGGGAGTTTTTTGATTACTGCTTCAATTTTCTCTGCTGTTATCGGTCAGTTCAGGCTTTCTGCTTCTTCTTCAATGAGTTTTGGAAGATTATATTTTTCTAGAAATTTGTCCATTACACCTAGGTTTTCAAAATACTTGGCATACAGTTCTTCGCAGTAGTTTCTTACAATCCTTTGTATTTCTATGGCATCAGTTGTAATATCTCCTCTTTCATTTCTGGTTGTGTTTATTCGGATCCTCTCTCCTTTTTTTTTTTTTTTTTCTTGATGAGCCTACTTAAAGGCTTGTCAATTTTGTTTATCTTTTCAGAGAACCAGCTCCTGGATACATTTATCCTTAGTATTGTGCTTTTAGTCTCTATGTCATTTAATTCTGCTCTGATCTTGGTTATTTCTTTTTTTTTTTTTTTTACTTGCTCTGGACTGTCTTTGTTGTTGTTCCTTGAGTTCTTGTAGGCATAGGGTTAGGTTGTTTATTTGAAATGTTTTTATTTTTTTAGGTATACCTGTATCACTATGAACTTCCCTCTCATGACTGCCTTTCCTGTTTCCCATTGTTTGGGGTTCTTGTCTGCTCATTTTCGTTTGTCTCCAGGAACTTTTTGATTTCTTCCAAAATCTCGTTCTTGACCCATTCATTGTTTTATAGAATGCTATTCAATCTCCATGATTTTGAGTATTTTAGGATTTTTTCCTTGAGGTTGGTTTCTAATTTCAGTCGTTTGTGGTCAGAGAAAATACTTGATATGATTTCAACTTTCTTGAATTTTTTGAGGCTTGTTTTGTGTCCTATCATATGTTATCTTTGAAAATGTACCATGTGCATTTGAAAAGAATGTGTATTTTGCTTCTTTGGGGTGAAAGACTCTATAGATATCAGTTAAATCTATTTCATCTAGGGCATTGTTCAATGCCACAATATTTCTGTTGGCATTTTACTTCGAAGAGCTGTCCATTTTTTATGCTGGGGTGTTAAAATCCCCTACTATAATTTTGTTGCTGTCAATATCTTTCTTGAAGTCCTCCAAGATTTTCTTTATGTATTTGGGTGGTCCTATGTTGGGTGCCTATATATTTCCAATGTTTATGTCTTCTCAGTGGATTCTTCCCTTGAGTATTATGAAGTGTCCTTCTGGGTCTCTTTTTATGGCCCTATTTTTGAAGTCTATTTTGTCTGATATGCATACTGCTACCCCAGCTTTCTTTTTCCTGTCCGTTTGCTTGGAAAACTTGTTTCCATCCCTTCACTTTCAGTCTGTGTAAGTCTTTTGGCCTGAGGTGGGTCTCCTGTAGGCAGCATAAGGGCGGGGGGGTCATGCTTTTAGCCTTTCAGCTATTCTATGTCTTTTGATTTGAGCGTTTAATCCATTTACATTTAAGGTTATCATTGATAGGTACTTATTCATTGCTGATTTTTTTTTTGTATTTGTGTTCCTGTCCCTTTCTGTCTCTTTTCCTCCCTTTCCTTAGAGCAGTCCCTTTAGTACCTTTTGGAGAGCTGGTTTGGTGGAGTTGTATTCTTTTAGACTTCTTTTGTCTGGGAAATTTCTTATTTGGCATTCTATCTTGATTGAGAACTTTGCTAGGTAAAGCAGCCTTAGTTGCAGGCCTCTGGTTCTCATTATTTGGAATATTTCTTGCCATTCTCTTCTGACTTAGAGCATTTCCATTGAGAAGTCAGCTGTTAACCTTATGGGGGCTCCCTTTTATGTTACTTCCTGTTTCTCCCTTGCTGCTTTTAAGATTTTTCCCTTTGTCTTAGAATTTTGCCATTTTAATTATGATGTGTCTTGAAGTGGGCCTGTTTGGGTTCCTCTTTATTGGGACTCTCTGTGTTTCCTAGATTTATGTGATTTTTTCTTTCAGCAGATTAGAGAAGTTTTCCATCATTACTTTTCAAACAGGTTTTCTATCCCTTGCTCTTCTTTTTCTCCTTCTGGTATTCCTTTTATATGGATATTATTACGTTTCATGTTGTCCTGCATTTCATTTAATCCCTTTTCATTCTTTCTCAGCCTCTTTTCCTTTTCTTGATCTTTCTGGGTGTTTTTTCTACCTTATCCTCCAGCTCGCTGATCCAATCCTGTTTCACTGAGCCTTCTTTGGATTCCTTCTACTGTGTTCTTCAGTACAGAAATTGTATTCTTCATTTCCTCTTGTCCCTTGTGGATAGTTCCTATTTTCTTTTTCATGTTGATATAGTTTGTAGTGAGTTTATTGTATTTCCCCTATAGATTCTGGTAATTCTCTGTGAGCTTATTGACCTTCCTGATTACCAATGCTTTGAACTCAATATCTGAAAGTTGACTTGCCTCTGTTTCATTTCCCATTTTTCCGAGGCTTCCTTCTTTCCTTTCATTTTGGGATTGTTTCTTTGTTTTCCCCATTGTTTGTGAGACTCTTCTTGCTAGCCTCTGTTTCTTACATTGATCTGTTCTGACTCCCTGGGTTTATGGTTTGAATTTCTATGGTAGAATACTTGTGAGATTCAGTGGTGCAGTCTGATGTTGCTGGTTTTGGACTGTTGTTTATGCTGGCTCTCTGTATGTCTTTGGGTTTTGATTGTTGTTGGGTCTTTCTTTGGTGGGTCCTTTCCTCCAGCTGGTTAACGGAGTGTCACGCCATCCACCACGTCTTGTATTGTGTTGTCCATGTGTGGACAGGTTGTGTTGAAGCTCGTTCTTCTGTGTGAATAAGGTTTTTAAGCTTCTCTCTCACTCTTGTTTAGTTGTTTGTTGTGGGTAACTTCTCCACCAATGGGTTGTATTTCCCAGCTGGTCCTGGATTGAGGTTAGTGTGGGTTCCACTTTCTCCTTCATCTTCTTCTGTTGTTTCCTGTTGGTGTGTCCATTGTTTCCTGTTGGTGTGTCCATTGTTCGTGGATTTCCTCTTCCAGCGTGTGTATAGGTGTTCACTGTTCCCACCTTGCTAGTTCTCTGGAGTAGCAAAGTGAAATTTGTCTCACTCTCTCTGTTTTTTAGGACGACCCCATGTTTGGATCTAACTGTGGTCTTTTCACAGCTCCAGGTTTTAATGTCTTACCTGTGGGAAAAAAAGAGAAAAAAGGGAAGGAAGAATGAATATAAAAAGGCAAGGAAGGAAGGAAGGATAAAAAAGAGAGAAGGAAAAAAGGAAGAAGTAATTAAAAGAAAATATTTTAAATTAAAAAGGGAAAAGAAAAAAATAAAAAATAAAGAAGGAAGGAGCAAAGAATAATAAGGAAAAGGAGAAAGAAGGAATAAAAAATGGAAAGAAGCACAGAAAGGAATAAGGAATTAAAAAAAAAAAAAAAAAAAAAACCTTCTTCTGGCTTTAAACCAGTCTGTCCTGTTCTGGTTTTCCTGGCTGCGTCAGGTTGGGAAGGTTTTGGTTTCACTTTTCTCCCTTCCTTAGGCACACTCTTTGCTGTTGTCCAGGCTCTAGCCCAGTTCTTAGGTGCCCTTCTGTGGCCAGCCTTGGCCTTTAGTTCACCAGTTGTTCTGTCCTTGAGGAGCACCAATTAGGGACAACTCACACAGTGCTTTCTTGGTCTTTGCTGGCCTAGATGCTAGAGACTCTCAGTGCCCCTTCCTGGTATTTTAGCCCCCCCACTGAGGACTGCAGCTCCCCTCTGTGGGGCACTTCTGCCTTTCTCCTACAGAGCCAGTCAGCCCTGCAGGGCTCTGGGTGTAGGGGCTTGGTGGGCAGTGCTTTGTTCCTGGTGCCTCAGGCATGAGCTCTGGGAACCTGCGTGCACCGCTCCCAGTGCTTCTGGAGTGAGTGTGGGAGGGATACCACCAAGCCACAGATCACCAGGTGCTCACAGTCTCCACTTCCTCTGGATTGAGTGCAGGCGAGCTGCCACTGAGCCAGAGGCCACCAGTTGCACTCAGTCCCCAGGTCGCCGATTACTGAGCACACACCTACACCAGGGTTGCTGGGGCAGGGGTGTAAGAGGTGGATGGCTGCTGTGGAGAATTCTCCAAACAGCAGTGGAGTGCCTCTTTTTTTCTTTTTCTTTTTGAAAAATTCTTCCTATTTAAGCCTTACAGTCTAAACAAGCACCTGGCCTCTCACACAGCCCCACTTGGCTCTCTTCCAAGAATCTTGCAGCAGACCTTGAGGGCACTAGGCCTAGGACTGCAACCCACCCTTGTCCCTGCAATGGCCCCGGGGACCTTATTGTCCCAAAGCACTCTCCTTACCGTCCAATCATTCAATATCCTCTATAATTTTGGTCTCCAATCTTCAGATATGCTGGAATACCATTGGTTGCTCGCTCTGTTCTTCTGGAGATCAGCTAGCTGTTTCACCAGTGGGCAGGGGAAGTGGACTCTGCTCCCACGTACCTCACTGCCATCTTCCTTAAATCTAGTCTATTTTTATTATTTTTAATGCAACAACTGTTTATATTTTTATGTCTTTACTAATAGTTGTCCATCAGCAAATATACTTTTAAGTGGTTGTAGTTTTCACCATATAATCTACTTCTAAACTAATAATCTGTTTTTGAAAATAAATAAGTTAAAATTTCCCATTAGTATGTACTTACTGTAGAACATTTTAAAAAATAGAAAAGTATTATATCATAGTTCCAAGATAATGCCTGTTACTTTTCAGTGTTATTTCTTAAAACTTTTATGTATGCATCTCTTTTCTTCCTATATAATTTGATCAAATAGTATACATAATTTTGCTTTCTGCTTTTATATTTCCCATGATTTTAAGCATCTAATTACTGTAAACCTTTGATAAATTATTTGATAAATTATATTTATCATTTAAATTACAATTATGTAGTACATCACAATTGTATAGTACATTAGCAGGTTGTAATTTGCTTTAGCATTCTCTTTGTAGAATAAAATGTTCCCTATGTCTTGCTATTTTAATGCTGCAAATGGGCATGATAATTGTGTTTTTTCTTCACCTTTTTTTTATTGTTGTTCAAATACAGTTGTCTGCCTTTTCCCCCCAACCCAGCCATCCACACCTCCCTCTCATGATTCCACCCACCCCCTGTTGGTTTTGTCCATGTGTCTTTAGAGTTGTTCCTGAAAATGCTTCACCCTTTTCCCCACATTATCCCTTCCCACCTCCTCTCTGGTTACTGTCCGTTTGTTCATAATTTCAATGTTTCTAATTATATTTTGCTTGTTTTTTTCTGAATATTTTGCTTGTTTGCTTGATTAGGTTCTGCTTAAAGGTGAGATCATATAGTATTTATATTTCACTGCCTGGCTTATTTCACTTAGGATAATGCTCTCCAGTTCCATACATGCTATCTCAAAGGATAAGAGTTCCTTATTTCTTTCTGATGCATAGTATTCCATTGTGTAAATACACCATAGTTTTTGGTCCACTCATTTACTGATGGGCATTTAGGTTGCTTACAGTACTCAGCTATGGAAAATTATGCTGCTATGAACTGGAGAGCATTATGCTAAGTGAAGTAAGCCAGGCGGTGAGGGACAAATACCATAGGATCTCACCTTTAACCAGAACATAATCAACAAAAGCAAAAAGCAAGCAAAACTTAACCTGAGACATTGAAATTAAGAACAATCTAACAATAGCCAGGGAGGAGGGGGGAGGAGACAATGGGGAGAAAGGTTTTCAGGAACCACTATAGAGGACACATGGACAGAACCAAGGGTGAGGAGGGAGGCAGGGAAGGTAGGTTGGATTGGAGGGGGATGGGAGGGGAGAGTATGCAGACAACTGTAATTGAACAACAATAAAGTAATATAAAAAAATACCAAACTAAATTTAAAAAAAAAGAAAATTATGCTGCTATGAATATTGGGATGAGTAGGTTCCTTTGATTTGGTGTTTCAGAGTTCTCAGGGTATAATCCCAGCAATGGAATTGCCACGTCAAAACGCAGTTTCATTTTTAGTTTTCTGAGGAAATTCCATACTGTTTTCCATAGTGGCTGCACCAGTCTGCATTCCCACCAACAGTGCACTAGGGTTCCCTGTTCTCCACATCCTTTTCAATACTTGTTGCTTGTTGATTTGTTCATCATGCCCATTCTTACTGGTGTGAAGTGGTATGTCACTGTGGGTTTTTTAAATATATTTTATTGATTAAGCTATTACAGTTGTCCTATTACCCACTCTTTATTTCCCTGCACCCCGCATAACCCCACATGACCCTCCTCTTTAGTTCTTGTCCATGGGTCATACACATAAGTTCTTTGGCTTCTACATTTCCTATACTATTCTTAACCTTCCCCTGTCTGTTTTCTACCTACCATTTATGCTACTTATTCTCTGTACCTTTTCCCCCTCTCTCCCCCTCCCTCTCCCCTGTTGATAACCCTCCATGTCTTATATAAATCCCTTTAACATTTCATATAATAAAGGCTGGGTGATGATGAACTCCTTGAACTTGATCTTATCTGGGAAGCACTTTATCTGCCCTTCCATTCTAAATTAAAGTTTTGCTGGATAGTATAATCTTGGATGTAGGTCCTTGCCTTTCATGACTTGATAAATTTCTTTCTAGCCCCTTCTTGCCTGTAAGATCTCTTTTGAGAAATCAGCTGAGAGTCTTATGGAAACTCCTTTGTAGATGATTGTCTCCTTTTCTCTTGCTGCTTCTAAGATTCTCTCCTTATTTTTAATCTTGGGTAATGTAATTATGTGTCTTGGTGTGTTTCTCTTTGGGTCCAAATTCTTTGGGACTCTCTGAGCTTCCTGGACTTTCTGGAAGTCTATTTTCTTTGAGAGATTGGAGAAGTTTTCTTTCATTATTTGTTCAAATAAGTGTTCAATCCCTTGGTCTTCCTCTTCTCCTTCTGGCACCCCTATAATTCTGATGTTGGAATGTTTGAAGATGTCCTGGAGGTTCATAAACCTCTCCTCATTTTATTGAATTTTTGTTTCTTCATTCTTTTTTGGTTGAATGATTTTTCTTCCTTGTGGTCCACACCACTGATATGAGTCCCATTTCCTTCCCATCATTGTTGGTTCCTGTACATTTCCCATTTCATTTAGCATATCCTTCATTTTTTTCAACCAGTTCTGTGAGCATCCTGATTACCATTGTTTTGAACTGTGCATCTGATAGGTTGGCCATCTCTTCTTGGCTTAGTTGTAATTTTTCTGGAGTTTTAATCTGCTCTTCCATTTGGACCATTTTTTTTCTTTTGGTGCACCTGTTACATATAATGGAGCAGAGGCTTAGGTGTTCACCAGGGCGGGGTAACCCACGTGGTTGAGTTGTGACGTCTGTGGGGAAGGGGTCTGAGAGGGCACAATGGTGCTTGCTCAACTTACTACCCACACGCAAATTGGGCCTGTCTAGTGCTAATTTCCACACAGGCAGGCTTGTTCTAGGACCCTGTGGGTCTCTCCAACAAACTTCCTTGTGAGGCTGGGAGTTCCTGCCGCTGCCGCCTCAACCCCCACAGGTATTTTCAATGGGTGGTTTGAAGTTTTATTTCCCCTCACCAGGCCCCTGAGCTGCACAGTCTGCTCTGCTCCTCAACTTTTTCTCCTGGTTTATCTGCTTGCAAATGCAGGACCATCCACTCCACTGGCCTGGGTCCTGCTGGGTCCAAGTGCACCAGCCACGGTTCCCCTGGTCTGTTTCAGTGTTTCACACTCAGCTTCACAAACCGCTGTCTGGCCATGTGCCTGGCTGTGCCCCACTTACCGGTCTGGATTAATGTGTCTTTAACTCTTTGGTTGTTGGACTTCCATAAAGTTTGATTTTCTGTCAGTTTTGGTTATTTTTTGTTTTTAAGTTGTTGTTTTCCATGTTTTGGCTATGCAAGGAGGCACAATGTGTCTACCTATGCCACCATCTTGGTTGGAAGTCTCACTGTGATTTTAATTTGCATATCTCTCATGGCTAGCTATGCTGAGCATCTTATCATATGTCTCTGGACCCTTCATATGTCCTCCTTGGAAAAATGTCTGTTCAAGTTCTTAGCCCACTTTTTAATTGGGCTTTTTGTCTTCCTAGAGTGGAGTCCTGTGTGTTCTTTATATATTCTGGAGATCAAACCCGTGATTGAGGTATCATTGGGACAGCAATCAGACAAGAAAAATAAATAGAAAACATCCAAGCTGGAAAGAGGAAAGAAAACTGTCATTGTTTGCAGATGACATGCTAGTGTACATAGAAAATCACATGGACTCCACCAAAAAACTGCTTGACCTAATAAATGAATTTGGCAAAACAGCAGGATACAAAGTCAATGTTCAGAAATCAAAGGCATTTTTGTATACCAACAACAAAATATAAGAAACAGAAATCAGGGGGGGAAATCCCATTTGATATAGCAACAAGAAAAGTAAAGTACCTCAGAATAAACCTAACCAAGGAGGTAAAAGAACTGTACTCAGAAAACTACACAACACTGAAGAAAGAAATTAAGGAAGACACAAACAAATGGAAGTATATACTGTGTTCATGGACTGGAAAAATCAACATCATCAAGATATCCATACTACCCAAAGCAACTGATAAATTTAATGCAATACTTATTAAAATATCAATGGCATATTTCACAGACATATAACAAATACTTCAAAAATTTGTATGGAACGATGAATGACCCCAAATAGCTGCAGCAATTTTGAGAAAGAAGAACAAAGGAGGAGGGATCAAAATACCTGATATCAAACTGTATTACAAGGCCACTGTATTCAAAACAGCCTGGGACCGCTCTGAGAAGAGACACATAGACCAATGGAACAGAGTAGAGAGCCTAGAAGTAAACACAAGTCTCTATGGTCAATTAGTTGACAAAGGAAGAGCAGCATAAAATAGAGTAAAAATAGCATCTTCAACAAATGGTGTTGGGAGAGCTGGACAGCTACATGCAAAAAAACGAAACTTGATCACCAACTTACATGATACACAAAAATAAATTCAAGGTGGATAAAACCCTGAAATATAAGTTGTGACACCATAATAGTCCTAGAGGAGAACATAGACAGGAAAATCTCAGATATTCCACGCAGCAATATTTTCACTGGAATGTCCCCTAGAGCAAGGAACATAAAGGAAAAAATAAACAAATGGAATCTCATCAAATAAAAAAGCTTCTGCACAGCTAAAGAAAACAGCTTTAAAATGAAAAGAGAATAAACCGTAAGGGAAAACATATTTGCCAAGCATTAAATAAATTTTTAGATGCAGAAAATAGGCTTATCCAACTGTACTTTACTTCAGTGTCCTCTGTTTGAGCTGATTTTACCACTTGTACAAGAATTCACAAATCATCCCCAGTGGGGCTCATAGTAGATTAACACATAGTAGGATTTGACCTCACTGAATTCAATTGTTCACTGGTGTGTGTAACAAAACTAGTTGGCTCCAAGTCTTGCATGAAAAGAGATATTCAGCCCGGCTGGTGTAGCTCAGTGAATTGAGCGCGGGCTGGGAACCAGAAGGTCCCGGTTCAATTCCCAGTCGGGGCACATGCCTGGGTTGCAGGCCAGGTCCCCAGTGAGGGCCATGTGAGAGACAACCATGTTCTTTCTCCCTCCCTTCTCCTCTCTCTGAAAATAAATAAATAAAAATCTTAAAAAAAATTTAAAAAAAAAAGAAAAGAGATATTCAGGTATCCTTTCAAGAGAGAACTAACAAAAAAAGAAAGAAAGAATTAACAAATTTATAAATTACAATTCTATAGACTCACTAATATTTATACAGAGCCTAAGACATTTTTTATAGTTTTAACATGTAAAATGCAATTCAAACCTGGCTCTTATTATGCGTATGTGTTTGAAATTTAAACTTATAAAGGTTTAGCCACATTTTTATTTACCCATTGTCAGTAAAGACCTTACCCAAAGCTTTATTGTACCATATTCAGGTTCTTTCATTTGGAAATCTCTTTCTTAAGCCCATTCAATAAGTACTTTCTGTAATGTTCCAGGAAGGCTAGGCCCCCACCATTTGGATTCCAGTCAGGCTCTGTTAAAATAATTGTCCAAGTGGGTTAGGGAATCCCATTTGGATTCTCTTGGTGGAGACATTGGGCCTACTCATTAGCCTTATTTATAACCAGCCATTTTTCATCTGTGGTTAACAAGGTGTTAAGGAGAGCCTATGCATCTGACTAGTTTGGATGATGAATGGAAAAAATGGAGGTGATGAGGTCTGTCATTCTCTGAGGATCATCCCTATATAAGGGTTGTAATTCTTCCAATTTAGTAAGTCTGAAGTGTAAAATTGAATATGGGTCCAGTAGTAGCCAGCAGATTGGCCTTCTCGAGTTATTTCACCTATAGGATATTGCCTCAAAGGGAGCTGCCTTGCTCTAGATAGAAATGCTTCCTGGCTAATTTGAGTGTCCTGACCAGTCTTTGAGGAGAAGACCAATCCTCCATCATACAAGGCCGATCTGTTGCCTCTATGGGCCCTGTTTCAGGAGTAGCCAGTGGAGGGGATGATGGTGAAGGAGGTTCTTCTGCCACCAACCCTGAGTTCCCTGTGTTCAGAGTATTGATGAAGTTTATCTCTCCACTCTCCTTTTCTTCTTGTGTCTTACTCACAGGGACAAGTTTTGCAGCCTCTTATCTTCTTTGCACCATCAGTTGGTTCTCTCTCCCTAGTGCAGCCCTATTATGCAATGACAGAAATGCACTGATATAACAGATTTTGTTCCATGTCTAACTTTTGGCAATACTGTTTTAATTGCATGATGGTACCATAACTTAGGGAGCCATAAATGAGCCATCTATCCTCAAAGTCTAAAACATATGTAGGTGACACAGTATTACAATAAGTAATCAATATCTCCTTGGTCATTGGATAATGACAGTATATGCTATGGTCTGCTAAAATTCTACCCAGTGGGCTCCCTCTTCGAGCCAGTACAGGATTGTCCTTAATGGCCTAGACATACAGGACAAAAGCTATACCCAGAAAAATCCAAGAAATCTGAGAATATAGAAACAAAACTGGTATCCACAACTCCTTTATTGCAAAGAGCACTCACAAGCAAAACTTCTGCCAACCAATTTCACAAACCGTGGCTCCCACACAATGGCTTCCCCAAAGCAGTGTTTACTCAGACTTCATTTCATTACCCTTTCCCAGACCCATTTCCTTTTCCCCAGCCAGGCATGTTTAAGTGGCTGATGCCTTGAGCATACATGCAGAGGAACTCCTGGAGACTGGAAAACCCCACAGTCCCACTCTTGGGGTCAAGAAGCCACAGGCAGCTAGAATCCCACCAGAGTCATCATTGCCGTTACAGAACAGCAAGTGAGGTCCTGCTGCCTGCTGCCACCCTCTAGGCAAAATTCCAGAGGCAAAGCTTTGGTGATAATTAAAATTAATCTTTATTCAAAAGCTATAAAATTTTGGAATAACAGCTTTCCACATGTTTTAGTCACTTAAGCCTATCAATTAAGGCTAAAATATTTAACTCCTCAGTTCCCCTAACATTCCCTCTGTTAGTTTTTAATTACCTTATTTCTATAGGATTAGTTTATGAACAAAAACAACATAAAATACAAAACTTACACAATTTTGGAAGAATGACAGTCTTCTGCCTCAGAGCCCATCCCCCTAGAACGCCCAAAGAAGTATAACCTTGACACACCTGACCAGGCCAGCCCAAATCTAGGTTGTGCCCAGAATTTCTTCTCCCACTCAAAATATCATCATTTTCAGGCGGCTACAGTGGGATCATCCAGGCATCCTCAAGTAAGACAGCCTGAGAGCCAGTCTCTGCCCTCCTTTTATTTTAATTCTTCTGGCCCATAATTCCATGTGCATTCAGCTTCTCAGCCAATTTCATCCTAGACTGTTTACCATTGTCTCTGACAAACTCTTCCCTACTTCTCCCCTACTTCATGAGTTATCAAATCATGCCTCTCTGTATCACCCACATTAAGTGGGAACAAGGGCCT
This sequence comes from Micronycteris hirsuta, assembly GCA_004026765.1. Taxonomy (NCBI): domain Eukaryota; kingdom Metazoa; phylum Chordata; class Mammalia; order Chiroptera; family Phyllostomidae; genus Micronycteris; species Micronycteris hirsuta. The sequence goes on from PVJI01022798.1 coordinate 14,246, forward strand.
TTTGCATGTACCTTCTCAGGGGTCCTGCACAATTTTTAAAATCAGGTCCACTTTATAAAGTATCTTGAAAAGGCAGTAAGTTATCATGAACCTGATTTTTGTGTACCTTTGAGAGACAGAGGAGACACAATTGGGTTTGAAACTTGCTTTTCTGGTTCTTTACCAAAACAGGGATATCCCTTCTCCTTAAACATCTACTTTGTTTAAGGCCTGAGGACCTTTGAGATTGGGCCAATCCAGACTGTTGGTTCTGAAGACTGTACCTTCATTCTGAAACTCATTGTTATGGGATTAATCAGTTAAGTCTAAGCCTACAATCTTGTTGGAATATGTGGTTAATGACTCATTCTGTCACAGCATTATAGCTTTTAGTAGAAATCCAGCTCATAAAATCCCTCCAGCTAGCAGGCCAGATTCAATGGGACCAGTGCTTTGGCCTCTGCTATGCTCAAATCTATTCTCTGCATGACTCCACTCTTCCTCTTTGCCTTTTTAGCCCTCTATAATTTCCTCCTCAACCCCTGGTAGAGACTTTATGGCTCCCAGAAGAATACAGGAACTACCAAGAATCTTCCTATGATTGGTGAGGAAACCCTCAAGCAGGAAGGAACAGACTTGTTTCTGCCACTGACAAAAGAAAGGAGCAGACCTGCCTCTGCCCCAATCAGACCACAGTAGAGATGTCTGTTCTGAACCCAGGGATTTAAGGACGCCAAAATCTAGACTAAGGGTTTTTGGATGCTGAAAATTATAAGATTAGACCCCAGAACACCAGGCCTCTAATTTCCTGGTATTTTTACCTTTTCTAGATGGAATATCAAGGGTCCATTTCTGCTGGAACATCCTTAGACATATCCTTTCAAATAGGTCATGGTTTGACTCTCAATATAAAGAAAAAACAATCTTTTTTTTGTAACATGGCTTGGCTCTAATATCAACTATGTGATGAGAAGGTTTGGCCACTTAATTGGACCCTAAATTATAACACATTCTACAACTTAACCTCTTTTGTAAACATATTGGAAAATGGTCAGAAACTCCTTATACACAAGTAATTTTCTATTTGAGAGGCCATGAAGATTTATGTAAAAAGTGTTAAATTAGCCCTATAAATGTGACCCCTGCTGATTCATTCTCCAATTCCCAAATGTTCATGGAAAAATACCCATGCCAGAGATCCTAGAAAAGTCTTTTTTGCTACCTCTTCACTACTCCCATACCCAGGGTCCCTAGTGCAACTGCTTGCCCCTGCTTCTCTTGTCCCTAAAACTACTCCAACAACTAAGCTTTTGCCCAAGTAGAAACAGCAGGGGAATTTGGCCCCCAGCTAATACACAAATCTTTCTCCCTCACTGAGCTCGAACAAATTAAAACTGAACTTGGGAACTATTCACACATTCCAAACAAATATATAGATGCTTTGCAGCACTGTACTTAACATATGAGCTGACCTGGAAAGACGTGATGGTAGTTCTGGGACAAAATTTATCAGACATTGAACAAGAAAAAATAATTAAGGAGGCTAGAAAATCTGCTAACAATTTGCGTCTGAAAACAAATAACCTATAGGAGTAACAGTGATCCTATCTATGGACCCTGAACGGGATTATAATAGCACTTATCAAAAGTGGGAAAGAAACCATTTCTGACTCTGTATTAAGGTGGGGCTCAAGGAAGGCCACCAAAAGGACATAGTTCAAGGTGTCTGCCTAAACCCAGATGAAAATTCTACTACCTTCCTAGAAAGGTTGAGGGAAGCTCTCATCAAACATACTAACCTATATCTAGAGTCTAATAAGGGACAAGTAATATTAAAGAATAAATTTTTAACCCCATCAGTTTCTGACATCAGGAGAAAATTACAAAAAAATTATCCAGGGACATGGGGTTTCCTTAGATAAAATGTAGATTATTTTACAACCACAACCAGAAGAGAGAAGCTAGGGTACAGGAGAAGGAAAACTGGAAGGAGACTAGGCTTTCCCAAGTTTTAGCCACGCTTGAAGGACATTCACAGTCATCCTGCAGACCCTGCATGGATTGCTCCAAAGGATACTAAGTGTCATATGTGCCAAGAGATAGGGCATTAGGCAAAGGAATGCCTTAATTGTAATAATTTTCCTCAGACTCACTGATACAAATTCAAGATTGCAAGCCATTGAGTGGCTCTCTGTCCCTTGGACCAAAAGGAACGCATGCCTCAGGCTGTAACTGCCCTTCAGGTGGTAACTCAGGATTGAAGCTTCTCATCTCAGTCAGCCCCATTTCAAAAGGTCACCATCACTGGGCTGGAGCCTCGGCCATCAAGATCCCTGGTAACTCTAACTGTATATATATCACTCTAGTCACTCCAGGGAAGGAACCAACTAAACCTTCAGGACTTCCAAAACAACAGGGCAATCCTACTTACTCCTGTGAGCCAGTGGAAGACCTCAAGTTATTTTTTCAGAGTACTACTCTTGAGTCTGATAATCAGTTTATTTTAAATTAGACAGGCTGCAACACAGTGCCCTTTATTATGTTGAGGTATGCTCCCTCTACTTCCACTTTGCTGAGTGTTTTTATCATAAATGGGTGTTGTAGCTTATCAAATGTTTTTTCCAAATTATTGATATGATCATGTGATTTCTGTCTTTCATTTTGTTTAGATGATGTATTATGTTTATTGATTTGTGAATATTGTACCATCCTTGCATCCCTGGGATGAATCCCACTTGGTCATGCTGTATGATCTTTCTAAAGTATTGCTGGATACAGTTTGCCAATCTTTTGCTGAGGATTTTGGCCTCTATGTTATTATGCCATATTGACATGAAGTTCTTTTTTTTTTCCCTTTGTTTTTTTCTTTGTCTGGTTTTGGAATTAGGATGATGCTGGCTTCATAAAAAGAGTTTGAAAGTCTTCCTTTTTCTTGAATTTTTGGGAATACTCTGAGAAAGATAGGGATTAGCTCTTTCTTCAGTGTTTTGTAAAATTTTCCTATGAAACCATCCAGTCCAGGGCTTTGTGTCCTGGGAGTTTTTGATTACTGTTTCAATTTCACTAGCTCTTATTAGTGTGTTTAAGCTTTCTGCTTCTTCCTCATTCACTTTTGGAAGATTATAATTTTTGACAACTTTGTCCATTTCACCTAGGTCTTCAAATTTCTTGGCATATAATTGTTCATAGTAATTTCTTACAATCCTTTGTATATCTGTGGTATCAGTTGTGATCTCTTCTCTTTCATTTTAAATTTTATTTATTTGGTTTCTCTTTCTTTTTTTTCTTAATGGGTCTGGTTCCAGGCTTGTCAGTTTTGTTTATATTTTCAAAGAACCAGCTCCTGGATTCATTGATCCTTAGAATTGTGCCTTTAGTCTCTATGTCATTTAATTCTGCTCTGATCATGGTTACTCCCTTTCTTCCACTCACTCTAGGCTTTGTATGTTGTTGTTTCTCCAGTTCTTATAGCTGTAGGGATAGGTTGTTTATTTGAAATGTTTCTATCATTTGTAGGTAGGCTTGCATTATTATGAACTTCCTTTTCAGGTCTGCCTTCGCTGTGGCTCATAAGTTTTGGACTGTCGTGTGTTCACTTTCATTTGTTTCCTGAAACTTTTTTATTTCTTCCTTGATCTCATTATTAACCCAATCATTGTTTAATAGCATACTATTCAATCTCCATGAATTTAAGTGTTTTTCACTTTTTTCCTTGAAGGTGTTTTCTAGTTTCAAGCCATTGTGGTCAGAGGAAAGACTTGATATGATTTCAATATTCTTGAATTTGTTGAGGCTTGTTTTGTGTCCTATCATGTGATCTATCTTTGAAAATGTTCCATATACATTTGAAAAGAATATGTATTTTGCTTCTTTGAGATGGAAGGTTCTATATATCAGTTAAGTCCATTTGATCTAGGGCTATGTTCCATGCTTCAATATCCTTGTTGATATTTTGTTTGGAAGATCTATTTATTTTGACAGTGGGGCGTTAAAATCTCCCAAATGTTCCAGTCTCTATCTTGACGCCCTTGAAGATTTTCCTTATATATTTGGGTGCTCCTATGTTGGGTGCATATATATTTACAATGTTTATATCTTCTTGATGGATTCTTCCCTTAAGTATTATGAAGTTTCCTTGTGTCTCCTTTTATGGTCTTTGTTTTGAAGTCTATTTTGTCTGATATAGGTATTGCTTCCCTGGCTTTTCCTTCAAGTCTATTTGCTTGGAATATTTTTTCCAACACTTTACTTTCAGTCTGTGTATGTCATGTTTTCTGAGGCCATCTCTTGTAGGCAGCATATGTGCAGATTATGTTTTTAATCCATCCAGCTACTCTATGTCTTTGTATTTGAGCATTTAATCCATTAACATTTAAGGTTATTATTCAGAGATTCTCATTCATTTTTCTCCTTTCTACCTGTGTGTGTCTCTCTCTCACTCTTTTTCTTCCTCTTTTTAATGCAATCCCATTAGTATATCTTGCAGTACTGGTTCAGTAGAGGTGTATTCTTTCAGCCTTGTTTTGCCTGGGAAACTCCATATTTCACCTTCCATTTTGAGAGCTTTTTGGGTACAGTAGCCTTGGTTGCAGGCCTTTGCTTTTTGTTACTGGGAATATTTCTTGACATTCCCTTCTGGCTTCTAGTGTTTCTTTTCAGAAATCAGCTGCTAGCCTTATCAGAGCTCCCTTGCATGTTACTTCTTGTTTTTCCCTTGTGCTTTTAAGATTCTCTCATTGTCTTTAACACTTGGCATTTTAATTATGATGTGTGTTGGAGAAGGCCTCTTTGGATTCATCTTGATTGAGATTCTCTATGCTTCCTGAACTTGTGTGGTTTTCCCCTCTCCAGATTTGGAAAGTTTTCTGCCATTATTTTTCTTCAAATAGTGTTTCATCCCTTGCTCCTTTTCTTCTCCTGCTGGTATGTCTACGATTAGAATTTTGTTGCATTTCATATTGTCTTGAAGTTCCCTTAAGCTATCCTCATATGTTTTGAATCTTTTTTGTGTATGTGCAGCTGCTCTACCTTGATATTTCTTTCTACCTTGTCTTCCAGCTCACTTGTTCAGTCCTCTGTTTCATCCAGCCTGCTTGTTATTCTTTCTAGTGTATTTTTTATTTGAGAAATTGTATTCTTAATTTCTTCCCAGTTCTTGTTTATAGTTTCTTTTTCCTTTTTCATACTTTGTAGTTCCCATTCAGTTCCTCATAGTCATCTTTGAGTTCCTTCAGCATTCTTACAACCATTCTTTCTCTGACTGGTCTTTCTCTGACTGGCTTATTTCACTTAGCATAATGTTCTCCAGGTCCATTTATAATGTAGAAAAGTGTAAAATTTTCTGCTTTTTATGGAAGAGTAGTATTTCATTGTCTAAATGCCCCAAAGTTGTGTTACCCACCCCTATACTGATGGACAACTGGACTGCTTCCATGCCTTGATAATTGTAAATAACACTGCAATGAACATAGGGGTGCTTATGTTCTGGGTTTATGTTATGGGTTTCTTCAAATATATTCCCAGAAGTAGGATCAGTGGGTTAAAAGGCAGATCTAATTTTCATTTTTTTTAAGTATCTCCATACTGTTTTCCACATTGGCTGCACCAGTCAGCACTCCCACCAACAGTGCAAAGGGGTTCCCTTTTCTTCACATCCTCACTGGTACTTGTTGTTTATTGATTTATTGATGATAATGATTCTGACAAGTGTAAGATGGCATCTCATTTGGTTTTAATTTACATTTCTCTAATGATTAGTGACACTGAGCATGTTTTCTTATGTTTATTGGCCATATGTATGTCTTTTTTGTAGAAGTTTCTATTCAGATACTTTGCCCACTTTTTAAATTTGTTTGTTTGTTTTTTGGTGTTGAGTTTTGTAAGTTCTTTATAAATTTTGGATATTAACTCCTTATCGGATATATCAGCCAATATGTTATTCCATTCTGTGGGTTGTCTTTTTATTTTGTTGAGGTTTTCCTTTGCTATGCAAAAACTTTTAGTTTAATGTAGTCCCATTTGTTTACTTTTTCTTTTATTTCCCTTGCCTGGGGAGATATATCCAATAAAATTGCTACAAGCATTGTCTAAGATTTTGCTGTCTATGTTTTCTTCTAGGATTTTTATGGTTTTGTGTCTAACATTAACATCATTAAAGTGCCATACAACATAAAGCAGTCTATAGATTCAACACAATTTCCATCAAGATTCCAGTGATGTATTTCACAGAACTAGAAAAACTATTTCAAATATGTATATAGAACCACAAAAAGCTTTTCATAGAAACAGTGATCCTAAGAAAGAACAACAAACCTGGAGGAATCAAACTACCTAATATCAAATTATACTGTAAGAGCATAGTAATCAAACAGCGTGGTGCTGGTATAAAAACAGACACATAGGTCAATATAATAGAATAGAGGTCCAAAAAATAATTCTACACCTTTATAGTAATTAAAATTAAACAGAGGATCCAAGTACGTACAATGGGCTAAAGATGGTTTATTCAATGAGCGGTTTGGGGAAAATTGGACAGATAAGAGCAGAAAAAAATAAAACTAGACCACCTTCTTATGCCACACATAAGTGTAAATTTAAAATGGACTAAGGAAATTTTACTTTAATTAAAATGGAAAAATAAATATTACAAACCATATGAGCTAGCTTCTGAAACCTACACTGGAGTAGGGACTTGAGCTAGGACTTACTGAAGACAGTGAATCTATTTGAGATGCTAGAACAGAATATAATACACTGGATGATATATAAACAAGAACAATTTATTTCTGGACTTCCTAAGATGGCAGCATAGGTGAATGCACCGTACCACCTCGCACAACCAAACAAGGAAAAAATCAGAAATCTACACATCCAAAAACAGCCAGATCTGACAGAAAATCATATTGAGAGGAAGTCCGACAACCAAGGAATTAAAGAAGAGACATTCATCTAGTTTGGTGAGCCGGGAGGTGCAGGGCGGAGGGAGAGCGCTCAGCGACCACGCAGCAAGCAGTCAGTGTTTTCTCTTTTTGTGAAAATTGCTATGGACAGGAATTATCACTTAAACAGCAAAGAATGGCTCTTCTCTTTCTGGGCAATTCCCGCTAGTTCTGGATATTAACAATCCACTCTTCTGGATAGTAACAACCCACTGATTGGGTAGCACTGGAAACAGTGTGCCATGCTGGGGAGAAGAAATAGCAACCATTCTGAATGATGATGACTTTCATCCCAAACATCAGCTTCTGAAACAGAAAACGTCCTGACTTTTTAAGCCTGTGGAAGTAATAAGGGATAAACTTGTTGATTTTTCACTACTGGATCCTTGATGCCCAGTGCATGAGAATTCGGCAAGAATGTGGACATTTGCAAACCAGGAAGAGAAACCTCACCATGAACTGAATCAGCCAGTACCTTGATCTTGGATATCCCAGCCTCCAGAACTATGAGAAATAAATGTGCATTATTTAAGCCTCAAAAAAAAAAAAGAACAATTTATTTCTCAAAGTCTGGAGTCTGGGAAGTCCAAGATCAAGTTACCCTTAGATTTGATGTCTGGTGAGAACACACTTTGTTGGTTTGTCTTGTCCCTGTATCCTCTCATAGTGGAAGAAGTGACAAAGCTCTCTAGAACCTTTTCTATAAGGCACCAAATACCATTTATGAAGATTCTACCTCATGACCTAATTACTTCCCAAAATTTTGAGAGTATAAAAACATTCTGACCATAATAGTGAAACAAGGCTATCAATGATCCCCCAAAGAGTCAACCCTGAGAAGAAAAATAATGAAACTATCTAATCATTGGTGGAAAAGTAGAGTCCTGACCATTAAGCATTTTAATGAAAGGTACTTGCAAGTGTGTACAATCAGAAAATGCAGTCATAGAAAGTCACAGATTCTGGGAGAGAATAAGACCTGGAAAGGGGTGTGAACCTTGGGAACATGGTGATGAAGTATATAAAGGAAATTATTTCTGAAAAAGAAAAAATAAAATAAAATAAGGAAACATACCAAATTATCTTCTTCCCCACCTAAGGAGACATCATTTATTAAATAAATATTATTTTACTGTACCAAAAGACTTTTAGACTATGAAACTTAGTAAACCATCCAGTTCCCTGTTCTCTGTTTACTACAAACATCTGTAATTGCCAACCCAAGGAAAAGGCTATAAATTTAACTGCATACCAACATGAATTAAATGCTACTACATAACAATTTCTTTAATAATCTGTTTAATAAAGGAATATTTCAAAGCAGTGATTCAAAATACCACGAAACAGTGAACAAAAAAAAGCAAAACAATGAAATGCAATAATCAGTTAAACTAAGAGTAAATTTTTAAAAATTTTTCTTGTTTTTCAATTACAGTTGTCCCCATTTTCCCCCCATTGCCCTCCCCTGTCAAGCCCCCCTCCACATTCAATAAAATAAACAAGTGAGCAAAATAGAACCAGAGACATGGAAATAAAGAACAAACTTGCAGTTACCAGAGTGGAGGGGGTAAGAGGATAACAAAGGAAAGAAGGGGAAGGGTTAAGTCAAGGACATGTATAAACGACCCATGGACAAAGACAATATGGGGGAGGATTGAATGTGGGAGGTCGGGGTGGGTAGAACAGGGGAAAGTAATAGGGGGAAAATGGGGACAACTATAATTGAAAAACAACAATAATAATAATAATCTCAGATATGAACATAAAATTATAAGTTGCCCAAAGAAGTGTGTTTTAGATAAAAATGTAGTCAAAACTATTTAAGGAGAAATTGCAAAAAAAATAAACTATAAAGGAATAAAAATGATGAGAGAGAAAAGTACAAAGAATATCCAACATATATTTCACTTAACCACACTTAAAACTGCCTTCCAGAACAGCTTTTTGAAAAATAAAAGAATTGAGATAAATGTCCTGTCTCAGTTCATGCTGCAGACCTTCCTTAAAATTTCTGAAAGGTGCCCCATATCTTTTTCTAAATAGCCATAACCATGGCACCAGTGGCAGCCAGCCTTGGTTTGTAGCTTAGCCTCTCCCAGGTTCTTACAAGCCCAGCACAAGCAGCAACCATCTGCAGATCATTTTTTTTAAGATTTTTTAAAATTTTTTTATTTATTTTTAGAGAGAGGGGAAGGAGGGAGAAAGAGAGGGAGAGAAATAGCAATGTATTGTTGCCTCTCACATGGCCCTCACTGGGGACCTGGCCCGCAACCCAGGCATGTGCCCTGACTGGAAATCAAACCAGGACCGCTTGGTTCCCAGCCCACGCTCAATCCACTGAGCTACACCAGCCAGGCATGCAGATAGCTCATACAAGATGGCCCTGGGCTGGGAAAAGGCAGCAGCTGAATTTGACCTTCACCAGAGCCACTTCCACGAGGCCCCAGAACCAGTACACCTATTCACCAACTTCATCCCACACTAGAGGACCACACAATCAGCTCCATAAATAGCAAACCCACAGGGAAAAATCAACAGTCATCAGAGCCCCACTAAAGTGAACCCTATACAGCAAATTCTTACACCCAATCAGACCAAGAGTCAGTGCCTCCCACTGATGTGAGACAACAACAATCAAAGCTCACTTACAAAAGAAGGGTACACACAATCCACAGTAGGAATAACTCTGAAGTACCCAGCTCAGATGATCAGAGAGATTGTGCCACTGGACCCAACAGAATACTTACTATATAAGGCCATTCTAATAAGACTGAGAGATGTAGCAGATCTACCTAATATGTAGAAAAGGAGAGTAAGCCAAAATGTGAAGACAAAGAAACACGTCTCAAATGAAACAACAGAAAAAAACTCCAGAAAAAAACTAATCAAAATGAAGAGAAACAATCTACAAGATACAGAGTTCAAAACACTGGTTATAAGAATGCTTAACGAAGTTCAGGGAAAAGTGGACAAGTAGAATAAAAACTTTGACAAAAATATAGAAAACATAAAAATGGAGATACAATCTATGAAAAAAACAAATTAGAAATGAAAAATACAATAACTAAAATAAAAAATACATTAGAGGGTATCAACACTAGATTATATGAAGCAGGTAAATTGAATCAGTGACTGCAAAGACAAGATAGTGGAGAATGGCCCTCAGATGGCTGCAGAGCAGGTACAAGTTATACTTACGTCCTCCCAGACCCCAAATAGACTTGCACTAATTTATAGATAATCAACTTGACTAACCAACTGAAAGCTAGCAAAATAAAAACATTATAACCTAGGGCCTACAGAAGAAGCCACATAGAGATAAATAAAAAGGGCGGAGACATGGAAAGGGCTGTCTTTGCACCCATGTGTAACAGTTGAGAATCTGGAGGGATATCTTCGCTGAAAAGGTCCTCCTGAGAAGCAAGGGGTCTTTTTTTTTTTTTTTTTTTTTTAAGATTTTATTTATTTATTTATTTTTCTTTA
>PVJI01022799.1:0-24658 GCA_004026765.1 Micronycteris hirsuta
ATGTGCCTGTACTAGGAATCATGTCACATGATCACTCGACCAATAGTCACCACAAAATTTGCATTAGGAATATGTTAGGTATATGGTTCTTGTATACCAAAGATTTATCATATAATGTGTTAATATGTTTTCCCAATCCTTCACCCCACAAAAACTTTCTTTGTTTGTTCTCCTTCCCTCTCAAACTACAGATCCACATGTTTCTTCTTAAATACAACTCTCCTATACAAACTATTTACTTTCTGACCAGCCATTATTCTATTACCTACCAGTCTTGCTTCTGTCCCATTCTCCATCAATAATACAAGGAGAGTGCTCTCCTGAACATCAACAACCAACAATAATTGTGATGTTCCTTTCACAATTCTTCCATAAACTTTTCCTTTATCCCCCACATACATTTTCTCTGTAAAACTCACTTACTGCCAATTGCCTGCAGAAAATGCTCTTGATTTCCTTACCAGCTACTGAAATTTGTATACTGCTCAGGGTTATATTGCAATACTTGCATTTTCTTGTTCCTTGGTCTTTCCCCTATAAATTTATACTATCTCATAATACTAGTAAACTATCTCTTTTACTATCTAATTATGTGGCTCCTAAATTTGGGTATCTAGCTCTCTCTCTCCTGAATGAATACAAATTTGAAGTAACTTCCTAACCCCCACCATTTCTAATTTCTATCAGAAGTTCCTCACCTTCTGTCACTGAAGCAATTGCCATAACCTTACTTCCATCCCTATTCCTGGTTTTATGCCCCCCACCCCTCTCATTTACAATTATCTTTCTAAATCAGGTATGGTCAGCACCCATAAAGACCTAGATGGAAACTTGGGGCATATATAAAACAGCTAAAACTATGTACTAACATCTCAGGAAAACTGTTATAATAGATATTAAAATCCATGGTGTGTTTGAATGTAAAACATGTCCCCTCCCTGTAGATGTGCAGTACTTGACCTATGCAACCACATGCAGGGAGTTTGGTTCTGTTCGTTCACCCCATAGTCACCACATCAGAATAACTAGGTTGAAAGAGCACATAAAGGTCATTTGATCCCAATACTTTAGACCATCCACATATCCAACAAATGGTTTTTTTGCCCCTGTGTGAACATCTCCAGTGACTGTAAACATACTATATCTGATAGTATTTCTGTTATTAGTTATTGAGTACAGAAAATGAATGTGATTCCTCTTGAAGCTTCTATTTATTGGTAAACATTACATACTGTGGGACTATTTTAAACAAGAAAACAGAAAAGGGTAGTGGTTAAGGAAATAAGGGAATAAGGCTAGTTTTGTCATTTACTAATTGACCTTAGATAGATTCCTTAATATTTCTATCTCTTAGTTTCCTCATCTGTAAAATGGGGATTCATATCATTGCTTATCATCTTTCTTTCAGGATTCTGAGGATTAAATGAGGTGATGCCCATAGCAAAGGCATGAGGATGCTAGGCAGTGACTACCATGCATGCATCTGCTCCTGCTTCATTGGAGTTTTCTTGTGTTCTGAGCCTCCCTGTGTTTTACATGATTGGTAACTCCTTCCAAGTCTTGACCAACCATATTTTTCTAAGTGTGCTCCTTCTGAACTGAAGTGTCTGATGATATCTCTATACCTCAGAGCAGTAAACTTACTGATTTGCATTCAAGGCTTACTATTATTCATGCAATCAAGAACCCGGTTAGGTGTTTGTATATTATATACATTTGCTTCTCTCCTTCTAGACCACAAGTTCCACAAAGACTCTTGTTCTCCCTCATGGTCCACCATGCCTGGTACACCACAGATAATTAAAAAATATTAATCACATTTAAGTTCAACTTTGATTCTGACCCTCACTCCTGCCATGGTGTGGAAATTCTGATATAGGAATGCTTTGATGTCTACACAATTCTATTTGAAAGGTCATCCTTGGCTTCATAACAATCCTGGCTTTCAGTTTTTGCTTTGTTTTTTATTTGCTTGTTTTACCAGCTTTATCAAAATATAAGTCACGTACCCTAAAATTTACCCATTTAAAACATATAGTATGCTAGTTTTAGTATATTTAAAAACTTGTGCAACCATCACTGCAAATCTAATTTTAGAACATTATAATCATCCCCCCCAAAAAACCCTGTACCCAAAGGTAGTCATTCCTCATGCCCACCTTCAACCCAGGCCCCAGGTAATCACTAGGTTTGCTTTTTCTGGACATTTCAGAGAAATGGAATCATATAGTGCATGGCCTTTTGTGACTGGCTTCTTTCATGTAAGACTATTTTCAAAAATCATCATGTATCAAATATTTATTACGACAAGCACGTATTAGATACTCATTCTCTTTTTATTTCCTGCCAAGTAATAACTCCTTGTATGGATATGCCACATGTGCTTATCCATTAATTAGTTGTTAAACATTTGGGTGGTTTCCACTTTTCTAGCTATCACTTTTAGCGCTGTATGGATCATCTAATGAGGCTCACAGAAAGATAGGTAAAGGGTGATTTTCATCTTAGAGTAAATATGCACTTTGGGGTGCATCCTAGGTCAGAGATGGCCCACAGATAGTACACATGCCCCACTGCCATACACCATGCTCGTACCCTCATCTGGGTACTCAGATCCCTGTGTTTTGGTGATTATTTCCTCCTTTCTTAGCTTTTTGTTTGTTTGTTTGTTTTCAAGATCATTAAGTAGCAACATTCTGTGTATTGATACACTTTGCTTTCTGGAAGCTCTGTTACTTATACTCAAATATGTTGGAATGTGGGAAACAATGGACCTATTGAGTTTATGGAATCATTAAGTCATCCATGAGCCTCTATTTGGTAGGGGGTGTTTTACAACCACTTCAGATCAGAAGCAATGCTGTATGCAATAGTCTACATACCCATATATGTGAATGCAGGGACATCTCAGGAGAGATTCTCAACCACCTTGTTTTCTCAAAGGTACATACTATCCCTCACAAAAAAAAAAAAATACACAAATGTGTACTTTAAAAAAAATTCTCATTCAGTGTAGACAACAGGTAGTCTCCCTCCAAACACAATTTTAAAAACCTGGCCACAATTTTGGTAGTAATAAGGTGCTTCTCCTTATGCACTCTGAAAACTCCCATCCCTTTAGCCTCAAAAACAAACTTCAGCTTAAGTATGACTGAAGAAGTTGCTAAATATGCTTAATTATTTGTAATTAAGATGCAAACTGTACTTAGATATGGAGTTCCTATGAGGTTTTCCATTAAAGCTCTGTGTTATTCTATATGGAGATATTATTCATTTGAAAAGTAATTATTTTGTAGGCTACAAAAGCAAATGAATATATGTTCCTACAATGTTTTTTTTAATTTTCTAATTAAAACTATAACTTCCAAATACTTCTCCCCTTTCTTTTCTTTTAATTAGGATATGTTTCTGTTCTACAGTGGGCAAAATTTCCAGAATAACTCAAATTACTATATATTATGCCATCAACTTTCATTAATAAGAGATCATCTCCATTTGCTCCTTCATTTTATACAGTGAACTTTGGGGTACAAGAAAGTGGAGATAAAATATCATACAAATGCCTGCAATCATCTTCAAATAGTTTCCTGCACACTCAAAAGCCTTCATTATGAACAAAAGTCTTATGTTCTTTCACACACTGATGAATATTGACTTACCTTGAAAAAAATCTAATTAAAAATATTGTGGAAAATGCAAACGTGGCTGATTCAAACAGCCAAAAGGATTTATATTCCTGTAGTGTAAACTAAGTATGGAGTGTTAAAGTTCCTCAAATCAATTATAGTTTCTAGAAACCAAACAAATAATTATTGTACTCTTGTCCCCTAATGCTAAAACAAAAGCTTGCTGAAAGCACACTCCACATTAAAGTGAGAATGCTGGTTTTTAAGGTTTTTTGTTTGTTTGTTTTCTTATTTTTAGATAACTAAAGACTAAAACTACTAACTGAGTAGGCTAGAATTTTAATTCATGATGATTGATTAAGATTCATGAAGTAAGATTATTTTTTATCCTTTCTTGTTCACCAACTCATTATTCCAAAATTTCATTTTGGAGTTTACCAGAACAAAATGATTTCCCAGCACTGCTCTCTGCAGCGCTGTTTGCTAAGTTCCACAAGGCTTACCCACAAATTCTACTTGAGTAAGTCACATTTAGACAACTGCATTTTTCATTTAGACCTTTTGCAATGACTGGGCCAAGGTCAGTTTTATATTCTATTGCAATCATAAAGTGACACTTGAGATAAACAGAATGTTTACTCTTTCCATGTGAGCTGAGGCTGATATGTAAATTTATCCTCATTCTTTCATCAAATTTGCATTTATCCTCTTAGCCAAACACTAAAGGTTTCCAAATCAAACAGTGTTAATGATGGTCAACCCTTTATGACTGATGGCCACATCAGAGAAAAAGAAACAGCTATTTAGATTAAAATGAAAGGCACAGCTGGATCATAACTTTCCTCTCTAGGTTAGTACTAATTAGATGAACTTCCCATAAGAGAGGTGTTTTAATGCTTCACTGCTTAGCGGTAATTACCAGTCTTCTGGCTTTGTGTATGCTTGTTCTTCCCCTTGTTATCTGCTACAAACACACCACACTCACCTATCGTTACTATGTTCTTCTTGTCAAATAAACCGAGTACCTCTAAACAATTCTTTATATTACAAAAGAAAAAAAGAAGGAGAGCATAAAGGGAAGACTTGTTCATCTCTGCAAATTGAATACTTCTTGGCTAACTCTAACAAGAAAGAGACACAATAAATAATGAAAATATACAAAGTGGAACATGAAATACAAAACCGTGGTTTTTATAGGCAAGTGTTGCCTTCCTTTGAGATTATTCTGTTTCCAGTGAGTAGTTCTACAAAGGTGAATGTGCCCCCAGAGCAAGAGGGTGTGTTACTTAGTCTAAGGTGAGCAGGAACCTCACAGGTAAGAAGCCAAGAGTATCCAAATAACCTCCAGGCCCATATGAAAAGCCGCTACCAAAAGCTTCAATCTCTCTGATGCAGTTAAACAAGGGTGAGCCTCTGAGAACATGAGGGATAAAATTAGTACCTGTGTTTGCTCTCTATTCTTTCTGAACAAAAGGAGCTATTTCTGTTTTATAAATTTGTAAAACACAGAGGATTAAGGGATAGGACCACACAATGCATTGCTTTCATGCTGGGGGCTGGGTTAAGTAGAGTTAGAGCCCACTAGGTTGTCAGTCCCTTCTGAAACTTGGGCGGTTTGCGCCTTGCTCCAAGAGGAAATAGGGTTTGGGTGCTTCTTCTTGTGCTGTGTTGTATTTTGTTTTGTTTTGGCTCCAAATTCAATGTTATCAAGTTAAAAGCAAAGGGTCTCTGAGACCAGCTGCACAAAGAAGAAAAAAGTGTCTTTCTTTGGAGGTGGGGAAGCTCCCAACTTCTGCTTCCTGTAAGGAATAAAAAATGAAGACTGTTGGCACTAAGCTTTCCTAGGTTACCTAAGATGTCCCACTTGGAATGTCAGACACATAGTAAACAGCTTGATCCAACAACAGAACTAACATAATTCACGCCATCAATACAACACAAGTGTCTATGCCCAAATTCAGTGCTTGTCTTATGAAGAAGGAGACAAAGAAAAAGAAAGAAAGGAAAAGACAAAGCAAAGAGGCAAGGCAGTGTGGGAGGGGAAAGGCGGGAGACACAGTTTTCTTTTCAGTGTGGCTGTCAAATGGCGATCTAATTGTGGCTGGGCTGCAGGAGAGCAGATAGCTTTTCTGCAGCCGCAAGTATTTCTGCCATTCACAAGGCCGAAGGATGCCACACACAGTCTGTTTGTTCAACATAAGCAAACAGATTGTAAACTGCCTGATAATTTTTGTACTGACAATGTCATTTACAGCTGTCAGCCTTTCGTCTGCCTTGTTTGCTTTATTCAAATATGAACCAAGTGGACCTCCCTTCCAGCACTTTCTTCTGCATTAAAATCACATCCATTCCCTTCCAAGCTGTCTTATCTAAAATTCATTGGAGGCCAATCAGTTGGCTGAATGCTTTGTTGTTTCCATGGAGGCAAGAAGTTTAGTGTGGACTTTCGGGGATTAGGAAGTTTCAGATTTACAGCCTTGAAGTGCACATTTCTTTGAGTTGGCCTCTTTCGATTGCACAGACAGCAAGGAATTTAAATATAATTTTATGTCTGAGATGTAAAGCAGTGCTTTAAAAATGTAAAGATTCCAGTTTGCAGCTCTATTACACCAGCACTTGGCCTTTCCTCTACCGGTTTAGTCCTTGGAATGTGCTGCCTTTGGGACACATATTGGCATTTGTCCTTTGGACCTCTTGGTCACTACAGCACATCTGTTGGCTGGCACCCCTCAATCTCACCTCTTCTCCATGTAGCCTGGACTCGGTGCCTGCCTGCCAGGCATCACCCATAATTCCAGAAGCCACCACTGTTGTTAGTGGATCTCACAGTACTTTTTGTTGGTAATTCACATCAGACCAACTATCTGGTGGCAGGTAGGCAGCTGCCACTATTGCCACTTTTTCGCATAGAGTACAACACATCCTAAAAAACAAAACAAAAATACAAGGAAGCAGCATGGTCACCTATCTTTCTGTATCTGGTACAGAAAATTGACATTCAAAAGCTCCTGATTCCAAGACACACTTAACTCTGAGCTTCAGCCTCATGTTTCAAGGGCATCATTAACCCAGAGTCATCTTTTCCATGAGAGCAGGGTTGCTGTCTTTGTTGGGGCAAGAGTGGTCTTTCAAAAAACCTGTGATTCCTGGTCTCTGTCCAGTGAGTCCCAATCTGCCATGAATTATGCAATTTATTACTTAAGTTGGAACTTTTAGAACATAGTATCCACTGGCCGATGCACTTTCATTTGATTCATGACTATGACAATTTTCTAAACTCATATTTTCTCAGTTCTTAAAATGGGCACAATGTTAAACAATGCCAATAAATGGATACTAAGAATAAATTATATATAACAAAAAATTAATCAAAAAACTTTTACATCTACAAGAACGTAATAAGATCCACCCCAACTCAAATTTGCTTTTCCTTTAAATCAACTATAAGCAACCTTAAATATAGGGTCTGGCACAAATAACACCCATTTCTTATTACAAAATCTTGTATTACAAAATTTTAAGCATGCAATTCTGCAACATAAAAATATCACACTCAAGCACACCATATGATGTTTTAGGCGAAATGTTCAAATTAGAACAATAAATTATTACACCATATTATTATCCTACTATAGGAAACTGTTCTGCGTGGCATGGGCCCAGCTCCCACTCAGAAAGGCCAGTGGAAAGCAAGGTCCTGTACACAGGACCCATGCCCACAGATAGGTTCTCCTGTGAGAAATCAGGCCTGCATTGTACCTAGGCCACTTTGAGGCTTGCTTTTTACTAAAACTCCCTCACCCTGAATTGAAGCAGCAAACTTTAATGCATATCTTTAAAGTAACTCCCTAAAATCCATACTAAACCTTCCAAGGACAAGTGTAACCAGTTCAACCACTTTTCCCTTTACATTTGCAAATATCCTTCTTTTTTGATGCAATTAGCAACATCCTCTCCTTTATTTTCTGTAAAAGGTAACCACCTAAAGTGAACCTGTGCATAGTAAATGAGGACCGTGCTCAATGTAATGTGCCCAGAAAAGCAATAAAAGTCTGTCAAGGCAAGGGTCGGTGTGTTTTCTTCTCTTGAGAAAGTGGCCCAGGCACTCCGAGGTGCTCTTCCCTTGAGAGAGTGGCTGTGCCATCCCTTTTCCTCCACAGGGTTTGGTAGTCTGTGTGAATTTGTCTCATCTCAGCCACAATGCCACAGACCCCATGAGCTGGGGTCCGCATCACCCTATCAACAAAATTCAAGCAGGTCTTACTTCTGCCAAACCTTGTATCTGTTTAGTACAAACTCTTAGCATAAGAAACAAAATTCTACTAGTTATACCAAATAAATAACACATAGAATGTCATTTAACAAGAGTTGGAGATAGAGTCCAATTTCATGTTCAATGAAATCTAATAGAAAATACAATAAAATTAAAGTTTCAGTAGAGCCTGCTTAATGGGCACTATTAATTTTATCTACTTAGTAAATATAAAAAGAACAATGCATTTAGAAAGCTAATAATTTTGAGTGATAACCAGTGTAATAGTGTAAAATAGATCACATTACTTATTGTTAAGTGAACCAGTCTCTGGTCCCAATGGTTGTCTTGCTTGTAGAAGGCCACTATCCTCACTGCAACTGAGTCCTCAATCCATATGACTTCAAAGAAGCACTTCTTGTTGAAAAATAAATCATTAGTCTGTGCTTATTACCATTAAGACTTAAAGATAATACTAGGCACATAGTAGGTAGAAAGAAGAGAAGAAAGGATGATAAAGCAAATAAGACAACATAGAAATAAATGTGTAATCTGAATAAAGGGTGTATGCCATTTCTTTGTACTATTATTGCAACATTTCTAAACACTTGAAGTTAAATCAAAATCATTTTTTAGAAGTTAATAAAACCTCAAAGGGAGCAGCAAAGAAAGAAAAAAAATGGATCTTGTTTGATGTATCCTCTCTCTTTTCTTTCAGGTGGCTGAAGCTTATGTGAAAGAACAGAAACACAACAAGAAGGGAAATAAGAGAGTATGCAATAACAAAGAAGGACAGATGAATGGAGGAAAAAAGAGAGAATAGAGTCACATCTGAAAACCATATTTTCATGTTATCTAAGTCTTTAGTAGTAGTTTACTGAATGCTCACAGCTGTGGAGCCCTCACCAGATTGTTTCTTCTGTTATGGCTCAGTCTCTTCATCCATAAAATTGGAGTATTACAGAACCTACTAAACAAAATTGACATAAAGAACAAACAAATAGAGACATTTGTCATCTTTATTCTTGGGATGCTTATTGTTGTATTATTTCTATGTTCCAGGGACGGAAGGTGCATGAAGAGCTTCACATGCTTTAACCCTTTTTTCCCTTACAATAGCCCTAAAGAAAGACACATTTATGGGCAGGTGAGCAGGTAAGCAGATCAGCTTATCAGTCCCTCCCTCTCCCTCCTATCTTTCTGGGGCATTTGCCCTCAGATAGTAGTGTCATGGTAAATGTCTAACAACTGACTCTCTGGAAAAAAGTGTGTGTGTGTGTGTGTATTTATTTTCTTATAGAATTTACTGAATATATAGTACACAATTTACAAACAATAATAAAATGTAAAATACTCAATTTAAATTCCATATACTGAATTAACTCAAACAGAATGTTTTTCTTAATTTTTGCTGAGTTTTTATATTCACAGCCAACTTATGATTTTGATTCAACTATGATTTTTGAAAATTGGACTACACGTCAATTATTGATTCTATCAGACTCAGCATAGAAGTTCCTCACCTCATTTACCATTGAGTGTAGTTCCAACATGAATGTTGGTTGATATTTTTGTTGATATTAACTAGTCAAATGAAATGGAAACAATGAAAACATGTGTTGGAACTTTGCTTATTCATCAATAATATGAATGGCTTCTTTACTGAATTGGAGAATAATTTTCAAATACTGGAAGAATATTTCCTCAAATGTATGTGTTTTATAATATAATGGCAGCAAACACAATATAATTTTAAGTTTAATCTGCTATATTTTTTCCAACCATTTTGTTAACTTTATAGAGTTAAGACAAACGAACAATAAATCTATCTCTTATTTGTAGCATTTGCCAATTTCCATGGTGTAAATATTCTCATCAGGGCTGATCTCAAGCTACCAACATGATTTCACTGAACATGGCTTTGGGAAGAGATGCCAATAGTACACCATCATCTATGGATTTCACAAATAAGATAACATTTGAACTTAAGGTTTAAAGAAATGGTTACAATTTTTATAGGCAGAAATGGAGAAAAGCATCTAGGCATCAGACACAAAGGCTACACCTTAAATAAACTCAAAATTAGGAAACCATTTTGACATAGAGAAGCGATAAAGGGCCTAGAGTGAACACTAAGACCAGGTGGGATCATGTAAAGAAAATCTGGAGACAGACTTGGAAGGACTCTGGGTGCCTTTCTTATGCAAAGGAATTTCCCTTTGTTTAGTTTTCATGTCATGGGGGAAAATTTTATGTTTCTATTGTTTTCGTTTATCATGTTGTGAAATGGAGGCCATAGGAAACAAAGGGAATAGAGTAAAATAATCATATCTGATCTTTAAGGCCATCACCCTAATAGACAGAGTTTTAAAGGATTGGCAGATGGTTAACATGGGCTGGGAGACTTAGGATGAATTTAGAGGAAAGGATATTCTGTACCAACTTACAGTAACAAGAATGTCAGTTTTAAGTGGTCCTTGAGCATACCTGACTTATTACCATCCATGTCCCCAACACTATGTTCAGCATCTAAAAAGTGCCATTTGCTCATCAATGAACAGCCAAAAGGTAAAGCAGGGGAAAGGGGAAGAGATTTAAAATATACTCATATCATATGACTCTGGGCCCTCTGTATATCCTTTTTCAAGAAATGTCTGTTCATGCCGTTTGCCCATTTTTTAATTGTTTTTTTTTTTGTTTTCCTGGGGAGGAGTCGTATGAGTTCTTTATATATTTTGGAGATCAGACCCTTGTCTGAGGTATCATTGGCAAATATGTTTTCCCATATGGTTGGTTCTCTTTTTATTTTAATACTATTTTCTTTAGCCCCACAGAAGCTCTTTATTTTGATAAGGTCCCATTTGTTTATTCTTTCCTTTATGTCCCTAGCTCTAGGGGGCATATCATCGAAGATGTTGCTGCGTGGAATGTCTGAGATTTTCCTACCGATGTTTTCCTCTAGAACTTTTATGGTGTCACGACTTACATTTAAGTCTTTTATCCACCTCGAATTTATTTTTGTGTATGGTGTAAGTTGGTGCTCGAGTTTCATTTTTTTGCATGTGGCCATCCAGATTTCCCAGCACCATTTGTTGAAGAGGCTATTTTTATTCCATTTTATGCTTCTGCCCCCTTTGTCGAAGATTAATTGCCCGTAGAGACTTGGGTTTATTTCTGGGCTCTCTATTCTGTTCCATTAGTCTATCTGTCTGTTTTTATGCCAGTACCAAGCTCTTTTGATTACAGTGTCCTTGTAATATAGTTTGATATCAGGAATTGTGATCCCTCCTGCTATGCTCTTCTTTCTCAAAATTGCAGCTGATATTCGAGGTCGTTTATGGTTCCATATAAATTTTTGAAGTTTTTGTTCTATATCCATGAAATATGGCATTGGTACTTTGATAGGGATTGCATTGAATCTATAAATTGCTTTGGGTAGTATGGACATTTTGATGATGTTGATTCTTCCTATCCATGAGCATGGTATATGTTTCCATTTGTTTGTGTCTTCCATGATTTCTCTCTTCAGTGCTGTGTAGTTTTCTGAGTACAGGTCTTTTACCTCCTTGGTTAGGTTTATTCCCAGGTATTTTATTTTATTTTTTTTTTGTTGCTATATCAAATGGGATTTTTCTCCTGATTTCTATTTCTGCTATTTCACTGTTGGTATACAAAAATGCCATTGATTTCTGGATATTGACTTTACAAAAGATGCTCAACATCATTAGCCATCAGAGAGATGCAAATTAAAACCACAATGAGATACCACCTCACACCAGTCAGAATGGCCATCGTCAACAAAGCAACAGATAACTGTTGGAGGGGATGTGGAGAAAAGGGAACCCTACTGCACTGTTGGTGGGAATGCAGACTGGTGCAGCCATTGTGGAAAACAGTATGGAACTTCCTCAAAAAAATGAAAATGGAACTGCCTTTTGACCCAGCAATTCCACTACTGGGATTATGCACTCCAATGTTCATAGTAGCACAATTCACAATAACCAAGTGCTGGAAACAACCTAATTGCCCATCTACAAATGAATGGATCAAGATATTTGTACATCTACACAATGTAATTCTATGCAGCAGAAAGGAAGAAGGAGCTTATACCCTTTGCAACAGCATGGATGGAACTGGAGAGCATTATGCTAAGTGAAGTAAGCCAGGCGGTGAGGGACAGATACCATATGATCTCACCTTTGACTGGATCATAATCAACAAAAGCAGAAAGCAAGCAGAACATTACCAGAGACATTGAAATTAAGAACAGTCTAACTATAGCCAAGGGGGACCGGGGAGAGGACAAAGGGGAGAAGGGTTTTCAGGAATCACTATGGAGGGCACGTGGGCAGAACCAAGGGGGGTGAGGGAGGCTGGGGAGGGGGGATTTGGAGGGAGAAGGAGAAGGGGAAGGGAGAGGATGCAAATAACTGTAATTGAACAACAATAAAGTAATTATTAAAAAATAAAATAAATAAAATAAAATAAAATATTATTAAAAAAATAAAAATAGCCCGGCTGGTGTAGCTCAGTGGATTGAGCATGGGCTGGGAACCAGAGGGTCCCGGTTTGATTCCCAGTCAGGGCACATGCCTGGGTTGCAGGCCAGGTCCCCGGTGGGGGCCATGTGAGAGGCAACCATACATTGTTCTTTCTCCCTCCCTTCTCCTCTATAAATAAATAAATAAATAAAATCTTTAAAAAAATAAAATAAAATAAAAATAAAATAAAATATGCTCATATCTATGAAAAAGGTTTAAGTGACATCAAGTATTATATAAAGACAAGACATTCTTTATCAGAGTAGGTAAGCAAAGATATTATCTGCTTAATCCAGTTTTTTTAAACATTATCCTTTTATTTTGTTTTTTTACTTTTATTTTTTATTTTTAATTATTTTATTGTTGTTCCATTAGAGTTGTCTGCGTTTTTTCCCCACCCCCACAATTCAGCAAAAATCACCTCCCTCCCTTGCTTCCACCCACCCCCTTGGTTTATTCATGTATCCTTTCTAATAGTCCTGAAACCCTTCCCCCATAATCTCTTCCCTCCTCTCCTCTGGTTACTGTCAGATTATTATTAATTTCAATGACTCTGGTTATATATTTTTTATTTTTTTTCTTTTGTTGATTAGGTTCAAGTTAAAGGTAAGATCATATGGTATTTGTCCTCCCCACCTGGCTTATTTCACTTAACATAAAGATGATGTCACAAGGATAGGAGCTCCTTCTTTCTCTCTGCTGCATAGTGTTCTACTGTGTAACTATACCATCGCTTTTTTTATCCACTCATTTACTGATGGGTACTTAGGTTGCTTCCAGCACTTGGCTATTGTAAATTGTGCTGCTATGAACATTGGGGTGCATAGGTTCTTTTGGATTGGTGTTTCAGGGCTCTTAGGGTATAATCCCAGCAGTGGAATTACTAGGTCAAAAGGCAGTTCCATTTTTAGTTTTCTGAGCAAATTCCATACTGTTTTCCACAGTAGCTGCATCAGACTGCATTCCCACCAACAGTGCACTAGTGTTACCTTTTATTAACATTCTCTCCAACACTTGTTTGTTGATTTGATTATGATGGCCTTTCTGGTTGATACAAATTGGTATCTCATTGTGGTTTTAATTTGCATCTCTCTAATGGCTAGTGATGCTGAGCATCTTTTCATATATCTCTGGGCCCTCTGTATGTCCTCCTTGGAGAAGCGTCTGCTCAAGTCTTTTGTCCATTATTTAATTGTTTTTTTTTTTTTTTTGTCTCCCTGGAGTGGAGTCATGTGAATTCTTTATATCTTTTGGAGATCAAACCCTTGTCCAAGGTATCATCAACAAATATGTTTCCCCATATAGTTGGTTCTCTTTTCTTATTAATGCTGTTTTCTTTGGTCATGCAGAAGACTTTTAATTTGATGAGGTAGCATTTGTTTATTCTTTCCTTTATGTCCTTTGCTTTAGGGGACATATCAGTGAAGATGTTGCTTCATGGAATGTCTGAGATTTTCCTGCCAATATTGTCCTCTAGGACTTTCATGACTTATATTTAAGTCTTTTATCCACCTTGAATTTATTTTCATGTATGGTGTAAATTGGTGATCGAGTTTGATTTTTTTGCATGTAGCTGTACAGATCTCCCAACACTATTTGTTGAAGAGGCTATTTTTACTTCATTTTATGCTTCTTCCCCCTTTGTCAAATATTAATTGGCCATAGAGACTTGGGTTTCTTTCTGGACTCTCTGTACAGTTCCATTGATCTATGTGTATGTTGTTATGTCAATACAAAGCTCTTTTGATTATAGTGGCCTTGTGATATAGTTTGATATTAAGTTGTTTGATCATTCTTACTTTGCTCTTCTTTATGAAAATTGCTTCAGGTATTTGGGGTCATTTATGGTTCCATATAAATTTCTGAAATGTTCGTTCTATATCTGTGAAATATGCCATTGTCACTTTAATAGGAATTACACTGAATCTATTAATTGCTTCGGGTAGTATGGATGTTTTTATGATGTCAATTCTTCTAATCCAAGAGCATGGTACAAGCTTCTATTAGTTTGTATCTTCCTTAATTTCTTTCGTTGGTGTTTTATAGTTTTCTGAGTACAGGCCTTTTACTTCCATGGTTAGGTTTATTCCTAGGTACTTTATTTTTCTAGCTGCTATATCAAATGGGATTTTTCCCCTGATTTCAATTTCTGATATTTCATTATTTGTGTACAAAAAGGCCTTTGATTTCTGAATATTGACTTTGAATCCTGCTGTTTTGCCAAATTCACTTATTAGGTCGAGTAGTTTTTTGTTGGAGTCTATAGGACTTTCTATGTATACCATCGTGTCATCTGCAAACAATGACAGTTTTGCTTCTTCCTTTACAATTTGGATGCCATTCATTTATTTATTTATTTAGCCTGACTGCTATGGCTAGGACTTCCAATACTATGTCAAATAGGAGTGGTGAAAGTGGGCATCCTCTATTCCCACTTTGCTAAGTGTTTTTATCATAAATGGGTGCTGTACCTTATCAAATGCTTTTTCCACATCTATTGATATGATCATGTAATTTTTGTCTTTGCTTTTGTTTATGTGATGCATTATGTTTACTGATTTGTGAATATTGTACCATACTTGCATCCCTGGGATGAGACCCACTTAATCATGGTGTATGATCTTTTTAATGTATTGCTGGAATCAGTTTCCCAATATTTTGTTGAGGATTTTAGGGTCTATGGTCATCAGCAATATTGGCCTAAAGTTTTCTTTCTTTGTTATGTCTTTATCTGGTTCTGGGATTAGGATGATGTTGGCTTCATATAAAGAATTTGGAAGCCTTCCATCTTCTTGAATTATTTTAAATAATCTGTAAAGGATAGGGGTTAGCTCTTCCTTAAATGCTTTGTAGAATTCTCCTGTGAAACTGTCTGGTCCAGGGCTTTTGTGTGTCAGAAGGGTTTTGATTACTGCTTCAATTTCATCTGCTGTTGTTGGTAAATTCAGGCTTTCTTATTCTTCTTCATTCAGTTTTGGAAGATTATATTTTTCTAGAAATTTGTCCATTTCACCTAGGTTTTCATATTTCTTGGTATATAGTTCTTCATAGTATTTTGCTACAATTCTTTGTATTTCTGTGGTGTCAGTTGTAATATCTCCTCTTTCATTTATGATTGTGTGCATTTGTGTCCCCTATCTTTTTTTCTTGATGAGTCTGCTTGAAGACTTGTCAATTTTGTTTATCTTTTCAATGAACCAGCTCCTGATTTATTGATCCTTAGAACTGTGCTTTTAGTCTCTATGCCATTTAGTTCTGCTCTGATCTTGGTTATTTCCTTCCTTCTCCTTTTTCTGGGCTGTCTTTGCTGTTGTTCCTGGAGTTCTTTTAGGCGTAGGGTTAGGTTGTTTATTTGAAATGTTTCTACCTTTTTTAGGTAGGCCTGTATTGCTATGATCTTCCCTTTTAGGACTGCTTTCCCTGTGTCCCATAAGTTTTGGATTGTTGCGAATTCATTTTCATTTGTACCAGAAACTTTTTTATAAAGATTTTATTTATCTATTTTTAGAGAGAGGGGAAGGGGGGGAGACAGAGAGGGAGAGAAACAGCAATGTATGGTTGCCTCTCACATGGTCCTTACTGGGGACCCGGCCTACATACCCAGGGATGTGCCCTGACTGGGAATCGAACCGAGACCCTCTGGTTCCCAGCCCATGCTCAATCCACTGAGCTACACCAGCCAGGGCTGTACCAGAAACTTTTTGTTTTTTTCCTTGATCCCATTCTTAACCCACTCATTGTTTAATAGCATACTATTCAATCTCAAGGAGTTTGAGTGTTTCTGAGTTTTTTCCTTGATGTTTGTTTCTAGTTTCCATCCCTTGTGGTCAGAGAAAATGCCTGATATGATTTCAATTTTTTTTGAACTTATTGAGGCTTATTTTGTGTTCTTTCGTGTGGTCTATCTTTGAAAATGTTCCATGTGCATTTGAAAAGAATGTGTGTTTTGCTTCTTTGGGATGAAAGGAATGATTTGGGAATTATATATATATATACATATATATATATATATATATATGTATATATATATATACTTAACTGATTAATTAACTGGACTTAACTGATGATATATATATATAATCAGTTAAGTCCATTTGATCTAGGGTATTGTTCAATCCCACAATATCTTTGTTGATATTTTGATTGGAAGAGCTGTCCATTTTTCACAGTCTGGTGTTAAAATCCCCTACTATAATTGCATTGCTGTCAATACCTTTATTGAAGTCTTCCAAAATTTTCTTAATTTTTTAAAAAAGATTTCATTTATTTATTTTTAGAGAGAGGGGAAGGGAAGGAGAAAGAATGGGAGAGAAACATCAATGTGTGGTTGCCTCTCATGTCCCCCCACTGGGGACCTGCCCTGCAACCCAGGCATGTGCCCTAGACTGGGAATTGAACCAGGAACACTTTGGTTCACAGGCCCGTGCTCAATCCACTGAGCTATGCCAGCCAGGGCATGAAGTCCTCCAAGATTTTCTTTATGTTTTTGGGTGCTCCTATGTTGGGTGCATATATATTTACAATGTTTATGTCTTCTCAATGCATTCTTCTGTTAAGTATTATGAAGTGACCTTCTGGGTCTCTTTTTATGGCTCTTTTTTTGAAGTATATTTTTCCGATATTAGTATTGCTACCCCTGCTTTTTTTTCCTGTCCATTTTCTTCAAATATTTGTTTCCAACACTTCACTTTCAGTCTGTGTAGGTCTTTTGTTCTGAGGTGGGTCTCTTGTTGGCAGCATATGTGTGGGTCATGATCTCTTATCCATTCAGCTATTCTATGTCTTTTGATTAGGGCATTGAATCCATTTACATTTAAGGTTGTTATTGATAGGTACTTATTCATTGCCATTTTTTCATACCTATGTACTTCTCTCTCTCACTGATTTCTTCTGGTTCTTAATGCAGAACCTTTAGCATCTCTTGCAGGGCTGCTTTGGAACAGGTATATTCTTTGAGGCTTCTTTTGTCTTGGGCACTCCTTATTGGCCTTCCATTTTAATGGAGAGCCTTGCTGTGTAGAGTATTCTGAGTTGCATGCCTTTGGTTTACATTACTTGGAATATTTCTTGCCATTCCCTTCTGGCTTGGAGCATTTCCGTCGAGAAGTCAACTGCTAGACTTATCGGGGCTCCCTTGTATGCTACTTCCTGTTTCTCCCTTGCTGCCTTTAAGATCCTCTGTCTTGGAATTTTGCCATTTTAATTATGATGTGTCTTGATGTGGGCCTGTTTGGGTTCCTCTTGATCAGGACCCTCTGTGTTTCCTGATTTGTGTGACTTTTTCTCTCATCAATTTAGGGGACGTTTTCCATCATTACTTTTTCAAACATGTTTTCTATCCCTTGATTCCTCTTTTTCTCATATCCCTATTATATGGATATTATTACGTTTCATGTTGTCCTGCACTTCCCTTAACATGTTAAGCATGGAGCCAATTTTTCTAGGCTTTCCGTTCAGGTGGTGGGCCAGCGTCCACTTGACAGATGTTGAGTTAGCATATAAACAGGTGCACAATGGTGCAGCTAATGCAAAACTTCATTAAAATGACAACATTTATTTTTTAACCTTGATACTGCCAGTCCCACGCACCGATGTCACCCAAACAAAAAGTCCAATGTCAGTCCCTGGGGACTGACACTGCACTTAACGTGTTAACCCCTCTTCATTCTTTCTGAGACTCTTTTTCTTTTCTTGCTTTTTCTGGGTGTTATTTTCTACTTTTTCTTCCAGCTCACTGGTCTGATCCTCTAATTCATCTAGCCTGATTTTGATTCCTTCTATTGTGTTCTTTAATTCAGGAATTGTATTCTTCATTTCCTCTTGGCCCTTGTTGATAGTCTCTATTTCCTTTTTTCATGTTGATGTAGTTAACAGTGAGTTCATTGTAGTTTCCCTGTAGTTTTTGGTAGTTCTCTGTGAGCTCATTGAACTTCCTTGTAACCATTTATTTGAACTCAATATCTAATAGTTGACTTGCCTGTCTTTCATTTAGCATTCTTTCTGAGGCTTCCTCCTTTCCTTTCACTTGAGGATTGTTTCTTTGTCTTCCCATTGTTTGTGAGACTTTTCATTAGCCTCAGCTTTTTTAATTGATCTGTTCTGATCCCTGGGTTTCTGGTGTGAACTTCTATGGTAGATGACCTGTGAGATTCAGTGGTACAGTCTCTTTGATCTCCTGAGCTTGGTGGTCTTGCCCTGTCATTTATGTTGGCTGTCTGTACGTCCATCTGATGATTTTTTTCTTCTTCTGAAAAGCTCCTACAAGAAGAAGTACACTTACAGCTATAAGGGGTCCAGCTGAAGGTCTCAGTACCATGGAGTTCCCTGCATACAATTTCTATGAAGTTTCTAGTCCCGCACATCCACGACTTGGCCTTTCTCTAAGGGTCATCAGTACTCGCCCTCTCACTTCACTCTGGATTTGTGTGGATGGTGGATGGGGGGGATAGGTGTGATTATGATGTGCCCTGATTTAGCCAGGTTGGGCTGGGCTTCAAGAAAACTGCTTAAACCAGTTCTGATGAGTTGAAAGTATTATTTAAAATCCACAATTTTTATAGTAGCTATATAATATATGTGTTATTGAAGTAATGTGAATGAAAAGAGTGTTTTTGAATCAGAGTCATTTTTTTGGGTTATCTAATATTTTATGGTATTATTCAAACACTGCATTCTTTGTCACTGCTCCCTTTTCAAGGAGTTAATAATCTGTAAACAGCATAATTAAATGCATCTGTGAAAACTCCTATATAAGAAACACTTCTTAGAAATCCATCTGGGAGTAATCCTTTTTAAACAAAAATAATTCAAAGCTTCCTCTTTCTGCAGGTGGGGAGAATTTGGGAAAAGTTATACTGATGTACAAAAATTAACAGTGAATTCATATTTTGAAGCATAGTTATAGCCATACACTTCATTGTCTGAATGTGGAGCATGGCTTTAACACTATAAAGTACTGAGCTCCTGGATGCTAATAAGTCTTCCTATGGGTTAGTATTGTAAGTACAAGGCTGGTTAATCATTATAGGTTTCTCTGCTAATCACTGCAACGGACTGACCACGAGGGCAGGGGAGAAATGATGGATTTCTATATAAATGCTGGCAGCAAATGAGCTTTACTGATTTTATTCTGAAGCTGCTAAAGAGATGGTCCTCCTGCCCTTATCAGTTTTTATTCTTCTGTCTACTTTAAATTAATGAGACAATGATGGATTTTTGATTCTTGGTGTCACTAGTGGCAGCTGACTAATTCCAGTCCTGTGGGTTTTCATCTGACCTTCCCAGTCTTTAGCTGAGGGGTTGGCAGGACAGAGGTTGGAACATGTCAGGTTTTACTACATGATGCAATGACTTAATTTGCTGAATCACAGATCCTAATTTTCATGGAATCCAGGAAACATGACATTGATTACTCCAGACTCAAGGGCTAAACTTTTAGAAGACAACCTGCTAGATTATTTTCCTCCTTAAATTGAGATCTCCAAAACAAGGTATGCCATTTATTTATGTTAAACTTTTACCACAGTTAACATGAACAAAAGTGAAAATATGATAAGTGTACCAACCTGTGAATTTTCACAAACCAAGCATATCCTGTAACTAGCACCCAGATTATGAATCAAAATCCTTCCAATCCTTGGAAGGCCCAGCTGAGCATCTTTCTAGTCTCTTCACTTTCCAAAGATCCCCACTTTACTTTTTTATTCCTGGCTCTGTTTACTCAACCTTATTGTTATGTCAGGCATATTTTTGTGCTTCTGTATCTCTTACTCTATCTCAGTTTTGTATACTATTTCTTTGTGTGAATATCACTGTTCATTCTAAATGTATATATATCTTTTACCTTCAAAATATTTGGGAGAGAAATTTTCATCACACCCTAACACATTCAGATTTCCAAGAACTGTTTTTGAATCCTCTTTTTATTATCTTTATTGTGTCTCAGATCCAATCATTCTAATAAACTTCTAATGATTTTGGGCTCTATTATCCTCCTCATCAGATTCACCTTATAAATATCACTTAAGAGCACAGATCTGACCATATGTCCCTCTATTCAAAACCCTTATCACTGCAATCTCCTCACATAGACACCCATAGCCTTCCACAGCTTGGCCCTTTATTGTAATTTATTTACCCTATTTTAAAGGCACAGAGCCTACTTTCTATTCCTAGGACTCTTATCAGCATTTTCCTTACTCTGGGCATTTATTCAAAAATTTCTTCAGCATGGAAGTCACTTTTCCCCCATATACAACTGTCACAATCTGCCATCCTTGAAGACCAAATTCATATTGTCCCCAGCACGGATGCCCAGGTTGCCATTCTATAAGGATTTGCTTCCTCCTGACCCACTGTGAACTTCCAAGTGGCTGAGATCCTTAGATTCCCATTAAGCTTTTCCTTTGTTCAACTATCTGTTTGATGGCATTCTGGCTCCTTTCCATACTCCCTGATTACCTTCTATGTTTCTTTTCCATAACAATACCTATGGGCTAGCATACCTTTCTAGGGTTGTGGGTCTTACAGAGGTGAGCAAAGAGTGGACAGCTATTCTGGTGACAGAGAAGATTCATGTCTGGGCTTGTTTTTCTCTGAAAATTCTCACTGAGTATACTTGGGATTGTTGTATAAGAAGCATAAAGAGCAGAACAGTGTGCACATGAGCAGCTAAAATGCCAGAAGTCCCATCAAAATCCTGCAAGTTTAATGTGCTTAGAGGAAGTGTACAGACAGGACATATACAGGAGAGGACGGAGTATGAAAAAAAAGCAGTGCAATCTTTGAATAATTATCGTTCTATTTGTGAAAAATAGTCCTTGGTTGTTGTAGACTAACATCATCATTTACATTGAAGTATCACAGTTACCTTATTTTTTAATCTAACATTCTCAGTGCCGCAGAAAATCTTTTTCTGATGTGTCAATTAACATGAAAAGTCTTCTAATGGTAGAAAAATTTAAATTATATGTAGTTATACATTAAAGGAAGCGATTTCTGCAATTAAAATGATCATGTAACATCGAGATTGGCCAGAATAATGTATTCTTGGTTGTGTTGTTAGTGTGGACAGCCCATTCCAAGTCCACTGATTATACTTTATATCCTGGAAATCTAAGTGGTTCAGAAGAAATCAAAGTGAATAAAATCCAGATGTTTACTGAAAATAATTTCATGTAGAGAAGAAAAATTAAACAATAAATCCAAGTTAGACAGTTTGAAATTGTCTAGTTATATCAATGATATGTCAGGTCTCAACATGTCTCTTCCTCTCTTGGCATGTGACCTCAAGAATTTCACCTGAAGAAAATAAGTCCTGTAAAAATAAGTTCTATGACTGGAATTTATACTACATTTTAAACAACTCATTCATATTCTTTTTGTACCATAAAAGATCAGCTCAAAAGCCGTGAAGGGCATAAAGCAAGAAGCAGATGGGAAAAAGCATTGAAATGATGAATGTAAAATTTCATGTCAGCAACTGGAATTTTTTTCAGTGTTACTGTCTTGGCCTGCTGACAGCATGACTTAATGGCCTGGTTGCTTCATGGGTTGACATGGCAACCACAGAAAATGCCATAAATATCTCAGTTGTGGACGTGAATGGTATGTTTACATTGTGTGCAATGTATTGTGTGACATGTGGTGGCTGTGGTCCCATTCAGTTGAAAATGCCTGGAATTAACAGCCATTTTTTAGAGTCATTTGAGCTAAAATGACTCTCATGACAGATACTTTATGGCAAGTCCAGAGCTGTGCATTTTTGTGTATTTTGGGAAATTAAGCTAAGCATTTAATGGGCATAGGGCCTTAACACTTTGTTATGTACCTTAAGCCACTTTCTTTTTCAGAGTCCAGACAACGTTAGATTCCTTCTGCATTCAGCAGAGTAGCAAACAATTAAGACATTTATTCAAAATAGAATGCACTTCCATAGATTTACTGAAACCCAAGTCTTAGAGTTGAAAAGATTTTTGAAGTAACTTCAAGTCCAATTATTTTATTCCTTAGACAAATTAGCAATGGTTTTTCAAGGTCTCTGAGGAAAGCACTGACATCTATACTTCTTTGTACTTAGCAGCTTTTTGTACATTCAAAAAATGTCAATAATGTCTTTTAAAGGGAAAGAACCTGAAACTGTGTTGTATTATATTGACTCTAATTATCCCAAAGACCACAGAAAAACTTACTTATGAAACAAAACTATGTTTATAAGAGCCACTTGGTATTGCAGAAGAATTAAAATATATTTGTTGAAGAGTAGACAAATTTGTCACATCCTAGTAAGGGAAAATATTACCTTGTGGGTCTTAGGGACTTAAAATGAAAATTAGGGTAGTGTATTAATAGCACTTTTAGGACCCAAGCTGATTATTTTTAAGGTGGTTTTTTTCAGGTGGAGAACTAGCTTGGGCTGGACAGAATACATGATACTGTTTTTTTATATTAATGGACACAGTAAGAAAATAATTTTGAAGAGTTTGGCTAAGGAAGCACTTAGTCTTGACAATTAAATTATTTAGTTGGTTTATGGTCTCATCCAGTAACAGAAATTCTTGGAGCAAACAGCTAAGCTACTTTTGCTTGGTCTCAGTATTATTTAACATACATACAGGAAAGAATGACTGGTTTTAACATTGTTTAATACAAGGTCTAGTAATTACAGTGGTTTCTGTTCTCAGTAACATTCTTAATCTTAATCTTTTTGTGCCTTGTTCATTCATTCACCCTTTTACTAATTATATGTTGAATTTTAGCTGGATGAATCCACTTTAGATATTGAAGTAAGACTTGATACCTGACCTCAAGGAACCGCTATATAATCTTGGGTCCTTTTATTGTGCTACACTCAGTTGGACTTTTCTAAGTTTCAAGGAGCCAAACCATACTAAGTTAACCACAGATTAGCATTTTTATCATAAGAGCTTTCCAGGAAGTTATAAAACACAAGAAACTATTTTAGCAACCTCAAATTAGGTCTTGTGGAGACCATAAACAATGTTGACCACAGTTCAGGCTATTATTGGAGCTCTGGTTATACCACAGCCACTCTGGGAAGTCCTATCTCATTTCCTGAAAGAGAGCATTGATTAGGTGATTAGTAACAATATAGGATAAAGCACCACTATTTTTCCAGATTTTCATACCAGGTCAATTCATTCACCAGCTCACTGACACTAGTATCCCCAGATAAGTGCAAAGATCCAGTTGCGTGTCACTAGATCATGGCTGAGCCCTGGCCCAGTCAGTTGTGGCTCATGAAACAGGTTATATGGCAATACATAAAATAAATTATCTTCTATTCTCAAAGCCCCTAGCATTGTTTGTCCTCAAATACCCAGAGTCAATATACTCTCATTGGTAGAGTCATAAAATATTAGAACTTGATACCAGAAGGAATTTTGATTACATGTATTTTTTCTTTAAATATATTGTCTCTTCAAACCCCAGTTCCTTTAGTTGAAACCCAGACAGACCCAGTTTGAACCTTCACTAGGGTCAAATTTAGTCAGATCCAGTTTGAACCTGGGGTCAAACTTAGTTGCCTTTATTGAAGTCATTTTGTTGCTTTGCTTTTTTTTTTTTTTTATGGCACAGTACCTTATTATATTCAAAATAATTATGGAAAACATCTCAATGAACAGATAGAAACAACCAGAGAATTGAGATAACAAATCATTGAAAGCTTAGTCTTTATTGTTCTTTCACATTCATCTTGGTTTTGCAGAAGAAGCAAAATACTGTCAGTAAAGAACAGACAAATTTGTCACATCTTAATTTGACGGTAAAGAATCACCTTCAATCATTGACCTTTATTTCTTTGTCTTGGGATCAACCTGTAACTATGGAGCCTGGTGTAACATGATCCCTGAGAGAAAAGGATTTAACCTCTTTGAAGGTAACAAGCTTGTCCTTCTCACATCATGAGGTATTGATGTGTTTAGTTTACAGACTCATTCATCACAGTATTGTGAACAATCATCTGACCCATCAAGCAGAGATCTTCATCTTGGTATTTCTAATTTATCTTGTTCAAATCATAAAATTAGCACTGAAAAAGTGAAAACTCTGTGTTTTTCCATATAAAACACATGGAGGTCATGTTTAACTTTTTGGAAGTACAGTGCATAGAAGGCTCCTTCTTGTTAAACCATTCCCATCCTAGTTTCCAGGTCACACCCTTTGTGGCTGACTTCTATGACTTCCCAAATGACACTCTTATAGGAAGGATAGAAACA
>PVJI01022800.1:0-24664 GCA_004026765.1 Micronycteris hirsuta
TAATGTAATTATGATGTGTCTTGGTGTGTTCCTCTTTGGATCCAACTTCTTTGGGACTCTCTGAGCTTCCTGGACTTCCCGAAAGTCTATTTCCTTCGCCAGCTTCGGGAAATTCTCCATCATTATGTGTTCAAATATTTTTTCAATTCCTTGGATTTCTTCTTCTCCTTCTGGCAGTCCAATGATCCATATGTTTGGATGTTTACAGATGTCCTGGAAGTTTCTGAGCCCCTCCTCCATTTTTTGAATTCTTGTTGCTTCATTCTTTTTTGGTTGGATGCTTTTTTCTTTCTGCTGGTCCACTCAGTTGATTTGAGTCCCAGTTTCCTTATCTCTATTGGTTCCCTGCAGATCTCTCCTCATTTGTTCAAGCAAGTTCGTTAATTTTTCGTCAAATTCTGAAAGCATCCTTATTACAAGGGATTTGAACTGTGCATCTGATAGGTTGGCTATCAATCAGTTAGCTCTGGGGTTTTGATTTGTCCCTTTCTTTGGGCCATTTTTTTTCCCTTGGTGATCCTGTTACTGTAAGGAGGGCGGAGTCTTGGGGATCCCCTGTGCAGGGAAGCTCCCGGTAGTTGTGCTGGGACGTAGCCTCTGGGGACGGGACCTGAGCGCACAATGGCGCCTTCTCCGCTCTCCGCACCCACACCGCCTCCTGCAAGCACTTCGGGCCCCTCTGCGCTGGCTCCGGGGGTCGCTCCGGGGTCGGTGGACAGGCTGCACAGCTCCAATCCCCCGAGGGTCTCCCCAGCGAACTTTCCTGTGAGGCCGGGAGTTCCTCCGGCCGCGGACTCCACCCCCACAGGCACTCTCACTCTGCGCCGTTGGGTTGCGCCCTGCTTTCTTTCCGGGTTTCTCTGCACACGAATGCAGACCTGCCGGGTCCACCGGTCTCTCAGCCCTGCTGGGTCCGGATGAGCTGGGCGCAGACCGAGCTTCATTTGGTCCCGTCTGGGTGTGCTGCAGCCCCGCGGGGGCCGCCCCTCCAACTGTGGACCTGCCGTCTGCTCACCTGCTCGCTGTGGGGTCGCCGAGCGCTCTCCCTTCGCTCTGCACCTTCTGGCTCACCAAACTAGATGAATGTATCTTCTTTAATTCCTTGGTTGTCGGACTTCCTCTCAGTATGATTTTCTGTCAGATCTGGCTGTGTTTGGATGTGTAGATTTCTGAGTTTTTCCCTTGTTTGGTTGTGCGAGGCGGTACGGTGCATTCACCTATGCCGCCATCTTAGGAAGTCCTAAAACAAGATTCTTTATCTTATGGTCTGTTGACAAATAAAAGAGCTCACAGCTGGATGAACACTAAGAATTAGTTTTTCTTCTGGAAAAGAAGAAGCCTTTAAATTGATGTCGGATGTGTTTGCCACTTACCATCAGTGGACAGCTGCACGAGGGTCGCTTTTACTATAGAACCTATTTATTTTATTTTTGTCTTATTTTTAAGAACATAGTTACCAGACTTTTTTTTTCTTTTAAAATTTTATTAATGTGTTGATTTCAGAGAGAAGGAGGGAGGGAGGCAGAGAGAGAGAAACATTGACCTGTTGCTTCACCATCCATGCACTCGTTGGTTGATTCTTGCATGTGCCCTGACCAGGGATTGAACCTACAACCTTCCCAATTGAACCCAATGGGGCGACGCTCTAACCAACTGAGTTGCCTGGCCAGGGTGCTTTCAGAGCCTTTAGAACCCCAGGCAAGTAAGCCAGTATGAATTTGCTGGAATTCTGAATAACCCTCAGAGTTCAGAAATATGTTAGATAATAATAGCTAAAAAATCTCAGGAAAAAAAGATGCCATTTTTTATGCAGTTTAAATATTTAAAATTGAATCCCAGTTTTTTGAAGTAATATATATATATAAAATATTGGAGACCTACACACTATATAGTTATCAGTGGTTATCCAAAGGTGAAAGGATAAGAGCTGATTCTTACTTTCTTTTATATAATCTTCTCTCTTTTACAAAATTTCTACAGTGAACACATTTAACATTTATACTGAGAAACATAAAGATCATTTAAAAATATTACTTTGAACCTATCAAAACTATGAAGTTATTTCTATTGCTGTGTAAATTATTGCCATTCAATCTAACAGATCAAGTCCATGCTACATGTGTCTAGTTCTCATGACAATTAGCATTGGACTTAATGTAGAAAATAGAGAAATAAAGCAAGAAGTCCATTTTTGTGCTCGGCTTCTGTGGCATCCGCTCCAGTTTCCCTCTCCTGAACTTTGCCAGGTTTTTTTGTCTTAGGCCGGCTACTGTCTCCTCCCTAACACTCTCCCAGGAGTTCGTATGAACGAGCAGAAACATTATGTGAGTGTCCCAAGGACTAAAGCCTGTTATGCACTTAACGAACTTATTTCTTTGGGATATTTTTTTGTAAACAGGATCCCTTATATACTTGTCAGTACCCATTACAGAGAAATATCCATTTGCAAGTAATAATACATAAAGAAATGAATTACTTCTTGGAAAATAGTAACAGCTACCACAGGTACCCCGTCACCCCAGGCAAGTACCCCATGGTTCCCATTCCCATAGGCTTGCCCTCCTCACCCCTCCAAAGGGAATAGGGACCAAGGGGCATGTGCTCAGTGGTGTAGTTTCATTACTGTACATTAATGTCTGCATCACACCCTATGATCTCAATATCATTATCCCTATTTTCAGGACAGGAAAATATTTTAGGTCAAGTTAAGTAACTTGCCCAAAGATACGTGTCTACTAATCCAGAGCTTTCTTGACTCTGGAGCCCAATTAACCACACAAGCCCAGTTCTGGCTGAGAACTGAGAAGAGTCAGAGGAAGTTCACTTCCTTTCACATGTGGTTCCCAGCTTAAGAAAAAAATTGCACCAAGTCAGTGAATAGCATTAATTGTATTACATTTAATGTATTATTAAATCTAGATTAGAAAAATTAACATATGGAAGTATCGTCTATCTTTTAAATTATTGTGTATCAAATATTTTTGTATTTGTGAGGAATCTCTAGGTTTATACTTGTTTAAAAATTTATTTAGCTCATGGGTACTATTTTTCAGGAAAAAAAAAGAGGAAGGCCTTTTAGAATCAGAGTCAAGACTTTTCAAAGAAGAAAGCACCACGATGCAGGGACGACAGATGAGAAGACAGGGACTGAGAGCCAGAGTAATTAGATACAAATCAGACCTTCACATAGTTAAGGGATGGAGGAAAATGAGTTAGGAATATGGAAGCTTCTTTCAAATGCTTCTGAACTGAGTATTTTATTTACTTTATTAGTTTGATTTTCATTGAAAAAACATAATTTACTGTATCTTGTGTTAGTTATCCTCATTCAAGCAATTATGGCTAGAGAAACATATCAAACACCCAGACAGACAGACAGGCCCAGTTCACATGAAAACACACCCTTTTTTAGGCATTTTGTATCCCATAAAGTTCAATGGGGACACACAACACTTTTTTCTCGGAACAGCAATACTGGGGCTGAGTGACCCCAATTTTTGCCCTTTTGGTCACAAGAGCAGCCCCACAGAGAGGAGACAGCCAGGGGGGACGGCAGATGCCCTCAAAAGACGCAGATGAGTCTGCTGGCGGCAAGACGACTGCACCTCTGCTTGAAATCTTCTGTGCATCTGAGCGTTTCCTAAAGAACGAAGCCATTTGCTGAAGATAATTCAGATGTCAAAAGTGGCCTGAGATCATGATTGTCACCTACAATAAAGAAAAGTCAAAACCATTTTTTTTTCTCAGCCTGGTAGCATTTGGTATAAAACAGCACTCTAGATAAAAATTTAAGTTTTAGTATCTTTAGTAAGCAAGTCCTCGTGTGGCTTACATATGTGTCAGAATGGACTTAGAACTAGTGATAGAAAGGCCACCCCAGACCAAGACTGGCCTTTCACGAAGGAACCTAGGACTTGATTGCCGCTCGCAAATTTAACCAAAACCCTTCCTGCTGAGTCTCGTCCGCGGGCCACTCCAGGTAGGTCTTGGTGTTCATGATCCTCCGCAGCTTGCAGAAACGCTGGGGAATGGCCTTCTTCTCGATGGGCTCCAGCAGGACGAGGATGGCGGCATCGTTGTTCTCATCAAAGAGACGGAAATGGGAGAAGTCCAGTTCGTACTTGCACCACTCACTCTTCACAAAGTTCTCGGAGAGCACAAAGATGGTTTTGTGGCTCTTTTCAATGGAGTCGATGATGTTGTCAATGATCCATTTGCCAGGAATGAAGTCCCGCTTATGAAGACACAACCGAAAGGGAGGATCGAAGTGTTCCAGCTGCTGCACCATCAGGTTCTCCACCCAGTGGGAGTCCCGCTCGCTGTAAGACACGAAGGCATCATAACAGACGTCCCTCTGGGGAGCTCTCCTGGGCTTCCTCTTGGCCTGGAGCCAGGCCCACGTCATCTTCATATACCACAGTCCGTGGAGATGGTGGCACAGGGCCCCCGTGAGCAGGATCGACAGGAAAAGGACGCAGCACACGGCAGACACCAGAGCCACCCTGTGGCACTCAGAAACCGAGAGACGCGTGTCCTGAACCCGTTGGCCCCGCACGTGGGATGGAGAATCACACAGGTAATTTTCGGGCCAGTCGGTGAGGATCTGGGCCAGTGCCTGCTGCTCCCGAGTGAAAGACAAGAAGTCACAGGAGCAAATGAAATTGTTGCCGCCAGCTTCCAAAGTCTTCAGGTTTTGAAAAGAATCCAGTTGTTCCTTGGAGAAAGTATTTATCGTATTTCTGCTGACTCTCATGACTAGTAACATGGGTAAGAAGGAGGCATCTGGAAGAGTCTTCAACTTATTTCCAGAAATATATAGTTCTTTGAGTTGCGGCATCATCAAAGAAAATGAATTGAGGTTGTTATTGCTAACATCTAAAATTTCCAGGCTCCGAGGAATGCAGTCAGTTAAACTGTGTATTCTTGTACTGGATAAGTTCAAATATTTCATCTTTTCTGGCCACCGACAAGTTTGAGATACAGGATGGAAATTATTCTTACTGATGTCAAGGTTAGTCAGATTCTTCAGATTAAGCAAAGTTTCTCCAGTTTCTTCCAACGATGTCAAATGGTTTTGCCTTAAAATTAAGGTTTGCAGGGAGGGCCAGGCACCCTCACAGGCTGAGTTTCTCAATAAGTTTTCAACCAGTAAATTCTCATTGAGATCCAAATATTCTAATGATTTTAAATGTTGCGAAAGTAAACAAGGAACCAGAAAAACCTTGCTATTTTCTATTGTGATTCTTTTAACTTTTCCTATAAAAGCATATATACTTGTCAGATCATAAAATAAGTAAAAATGTGGGATATGCAACCTTCGTATCGTTAATGTCTCTACGTTACTTAGACCTCTGACTGTGTCCAGAACAGGTATACCAAAATCACCAACGCCTCTATAGATACAGTTATCAAACTCCACCTCCAACATTCCAGAGACATAATACAACAGTTTCACAACTTCCTTAAAACTATCATCAGAGATTTCGACATTTCTAAATGTAAACTTTTTAATAAATGTCTTGTTTTCATTGATGGGTACTTTTGAAAAACGGAAAGTGTTCAAGTGAGTATCTATCAGTTCCAAATGTTCCAAGGAACTTAAAACATCCACAAAAATCTCCAGCAGGAAAACAGGCTGCTTCAGGTGAAGGACCAGATGGCTGACATTCTGAATGGACTTCAAACTCCGGGGCCCGTACCTCTGGAGATTGGAAGCATCGATCTCAAGTTCCTCAAGAAAAGTGAGCCCAGCAAAATCCTTTTCCTGAATTTCAGTGAAGTCGTCAGTATTTCCTACTCTCAGGATTCGCAAATTGGTGAGATGAGAAAAAAGAGATGTTTTCCCAAGTGTTTTATAAGGATTTCCCAGTAAGTTTAAAAATTTCAGGGAAGTGAGGGGCTTGAACCAGGAGGATGATAAATTAGCTAAGAGATTGCAGGATAAGTCAAAATGTTCCAGACTCCCCAGAGAGAAAAAGGAGTCTTCCTCTACTGTGTTAATTTTATTGGATCCCAGCCTCAAAGCCTCGAGGTTCACACACATCCGCAGGTCACTGTTGCTGACATAGGTGATCATGTTGTTGGACAGGTCAAGGCTTTTCACAGTTGCCGTGAGCCCTGAGGGGATGGAGCTGAAAAATCTGGAGTGGCCATCACAGACACCAGCGGCGTCACAAGTCAGAGAAGAAGCCTGATCAGGGGCCCCTTCTTTGCACAGGCTGATCACGGCCCCCAAGACCCACACTGTCCACAAAACACGTGACATCATCCCGTGAGGCAACCTACAAATAAAAGAGGCTCAAGTGAGTAGTTGTGTCTGACAGCATATTGCGATTCCAGTCTTGGGAAACGTTTTGTAAAGTGTAATGCACACAGGCACACGTACACGCACGCCAGAGCTACCAGGAAATAACTGAGAGGCAACTGGAAGGAACGCATGAAGATGAGTTAATTTTAATAATTAATTAATGTAAGGATAAATGAAGGAATTCCCTGACACACTCAGCAGCACTAACAGAAATACAGTGCCACTGTGCAATGACTTAAAAGCACAATACCATCTGGAAGTACAGAGCAGGACTCAGTCAACATGGGTTGAAAGAATGAGTAAATGAATGAATGGGAGAATGAATAAGCAAGCAGCTTAAGAAAAAGGGCTAAACTTTACCATACCAGTTTACAATCACCTGCTCCTGCACTTGAAGCTTCCTTCTATTTAAGCGTGCCTCTCCCCTGCCTGCGGTCCCCTGTGAGTTAGAGACCTCAGAGCCAAACCACAGCTCCTATTGGACAACTATTCACGGAATGCAGCTCGAAGAAAACATGCTGGTTGACCAAAAGAAAAAAGGTCCCATTCTTTGTCAATGTTATCTGGCAGCTACTCCTAGCAGGCAGGAAGGATGCTGGGAATGCCAGTCAAAACAAAGCGGTGTGCTATGCTGAGGGACAATCAGACCACGAGACCTTTCTCTTCCTGCAGAGAATTAAGACAGAAAGCAGTGCTTGCCTCTGGGTGGGCAGTTTAGATGAACATGGGGGAAAGAAAGCTGTCGGCACTTTCCGCCCGTGAAGCCAACACCTCCTCTCTGCCCAGACCTCCTTGAACTCTGTTCAGTTTTCTCATTCTGTGCATCTGCGCTTTTCTGTCTGTGTTTGATCACTGAATTAACTGTACAAATTTTATTAAAAATTTAACTCCAAGAACAAAATTTTTAATGATTAAAATCAATTTCCCACCATCCCAGGTTCACATAAATCTGAAAGATTATAAAGGTCTAGCCTATGTAACTTACAGGCACAGAAAATTAAAACATGACCAACATTAATGCACCACTGGGCCCTGGCTGGTGTGGCTCAGTGGACTGAGCACCAGCCTGTAAACCAAAGGGTCGCTGGTTCGATTCCCAGTCAGGGCATATGCCTGGGTTGTGGGCCAGGTCCCCAGTGAGGGGTTGTGAGAGGCAACCACACATTGATGTTTCTCTCCCTTTCTTTCTCCTTTCTTCCCCTCTGTCTAAAAAAATAAATAAACAAAATCTTAAAAAAAAAAAAAAAAAAACCCACATACTTGGTCTGGCAATGAAATTGCTGTTGCAGCCAGATTTTTTTTAGCCGCACCAGTGTCTCTGTTTTCCATCCCCTCGTATCTTTTCTAGATAACTGGGCCATACTGTGCATATTTACTCTGGATTTTCATTTCTCATCTTAAGAAAAGCTTGACATCTATATTGGCTTGACATCTAAATATAAATACATTTCTGATTTTTTTCTAATGAATCACGGCATTTTATAGTATACCTCGCCTATAATTTCACAATCATCACCAGGCAATTTCGTCATTGTGCAAACATTGCAGGGTGCGCTTACACGAGCCCACTGCACACCCAGGCTGCATGGTGTAGCCTGCTGCTCCCAGGCTGCGGGTCTGTGCGGCCTGTTACTGCACAAAACAACACAAGACTCCGTCACGCATGAGAGAAAACGAGGTAACCCAGAGAGGGGGTAAACACGGAATGCACGAGGCTACTGCTGGGACAACACAGTATACCATCTCACAGCAAACTCTTAAAATAGAAACAGAAAGAGTGCACTCTAAAATAACAATAAAGACATAGTGCAGTAAATATCAATACATAAACCAGGAACATAGTCATTTATTATCACCACTGAGTACGATGCACTACACAAAATTGTGTGTGCTGTACTTCTGTGTGACTGGCAGCGCAGTAGGTTTGCTTACACCAGCATACACACACACACACAGGAGTCATGTGTTGCGCTATGACATCACGACAGCTACCACGTCACTGGGTGATAGGAAGTTTTCAGCTCCATTATAACCTTATGGGATCAGCATCGTGTATGTGGTCTGTCGTTGACTGAAATGTTCTATGGCACATTACTATTACAATTATTAAGTGACAGGGACTCTTTAAATCCTCTGGAATTGGAAGATAGATGTGTTAAAAATATCTTCTTCCACTCTGCGGTTTGCCTTTTCACTTTCTTAGTGGACTCTTTTAATAAACACATCTTCTTAAATTTTCTATTCTGTTTTTTAATAGTGATTTTTGTGACCTGTTTTAAAAAATCTTTCTTACATTATCACAGAGATATTTCTTATTTCCTAAAATCTTTATTGCTTTGCCTTTCACTTCAAGGCCTATAATCTGCCTGGAATTCATATTTGAGGAAGCAGATAGGATTAATTTTTTTTCCAATTGAGCCAGCATCATTTTTAAAAAGATTGTTCTGGGAAAACAATCAACAATATCACCTTTGCCAACAGCCACACGTTCCCCTGGGGATGGATCTGTCTGAGTGCGCTCTATTCCGATCTCTGTCTGTCCTCTACCGGCAACACACTACATTAATTATGTCTTAATATCCAGGAGGGTAAGTCCTTCTTCCACATCCTCTTCAAGTGAGTCTTGGTTTGTCTGGGTCCTTTGCATATTCTTCTAACTGCAGAATCAGCTTATC
Source organism: Micronycteris hirsuta (assembly GCA_004026765.1). Taxonomy (NCBI): domain Eukaryota; kingdom Metazoa; phylum Chordata; class Mammalia; order Chiroptera; family Phyllostomidae; genus Micronycteris; species Micronycteris hirsuta. The sequence continues at coordinate 8,983 of PVJI01022800.1, forward strand.
TGTTTCAAAAGCAAAACTTGTTTATTTTCATTGACAATCCCATGAATCTGTAGATCGATTTGGGAATTGTTCACATCATTACAATCTTAAATCTTCCAGTCCTTGAACATGGCATATCTTTCCACTTATTTAAGATTTTTTTAAATTTATCATGATAATATTTTGTGGTTTTCTGCATAGAGGTCTTGGGCAGATTTTGTGAGATACATTCCTAAGCATTTGATACTTGAGTTTTGAAAAAGGTATTATGTATTTAATGTGACATATACATCCATATGTATAAATTTAGTTAAGTTTTATATATTTACCTTGCATTGAGCAGCCTTGCTGAACTTAGTAATTCCACAGTTTGTAGATTTTTAAAAAATTTCTAGGTATACAATCATATCACCCAGATATAATGATCCTATTTCTTTTTTCCAATCCTTACACCTTTTTTTTAAGATTTCATTGATTTATTTTAGAAAAAGGGGAAGGGAGGGAGAAAGGGACATCGATGTGTGGTTGCCTCTAGCATGCCCCTCACTGAGGACCTGACCTGACCTGGCCCACAACCCAGGCATGTACCCTGACTGGGAACTGAACCGCTGACCCTTTGGTTTGCAGGTCAGTGCTCAATCCTCTGAGCCACACCAGCCAGGGCCCAATCTTTATACTTTTATTTCATTTTCTTGATTTCTGAGTGTTGAGTTTATCAAATCTCTTTTTTCTTCCTGTATCTATTGAGATAATAACAAGAATTTCCTCCTTTCCCCTGTTAATAAACACTGGCGATTACATGAATCAATTTTAGTGTTAAGGCAATTTTGCATTTTTAGAATAAACCCCAATTTGTCTGGATATATTATCTCTTTTGTATGTTGTTGGATTTTATTTACTAATACTTTGTTTAGAATGTCTGCACCCCGACTCAGAAGCTAATCTGCCCTGTCGTTCTCTTTCCTCCGGCAGAATTCATTAATGCCACGTTCCGAGCCTGCGGTTTTTCCTGTTGTCGTTTGTTCGTTTACCTTGTTTTTGTGAAATACAGTAAGTTGACCTATTTAACAGCGATGCAATTATTCAAATGTTCTTTTTCTTCTTTCAGTTTTGGTAAGTTATGTTTTTCAAGAAATTTATCAGGTTTTTTTTTAATTTTCAAAGTTATCAGCACGGTTACTTACAACATCCTCTTATCATTTTAATGCCTGCAGGACCTATAGTAAATTGTCCTGTATTAGTCCTTAGATGAGTTATTTGCACCTGCTTTTTTGAATTATCTTGCAAGGGATTTACCATTTTACTGGCATTCTAAAAGAAACCAACTTCTCATTTTATAGATCCTCTATTTTTCCATTTTATTCATTTCTATTTTTATATTAGTTTCCTTCCTTCTGCTTTTTCTAGATTTTACTCTTCTGATTCTAGTTTCTTGAGGTACATATTTGCTCATTAATTTTCAGCCATTCTTTATTTCTAATATACCCATTTAAGGTCCTAAATTTTCATCTACGCATTGGCTTAGCTGTATCCTCCAGGTTACTTTCTCTTCTGTTCTTTACATATTTCGGTGTTTTTCAAGTTTCAGTCTAGATATTTTCTTCTGAGATGCTTTCTCATTAATTATCCCTTCTTCAGCCATGTTTAAATACCGTCAAATCCATCCACTGCTTTTAACTTATTTGGTTATTGCAATGTTCATCTTTCCGATTTGTATTTGATTCTTTTTCACTTCCACTTTGTTATTTTTCTGTAATTTCCGATTCTCTCCCAAAACTTTCAATCTTGTCTCTTAAACCCTTGAAGACAGTAAGCATCCTCTGATAGGCTGCAGCACTTTGGACAGCCTTAAAGGACAGGAAATGAAAGATTAAGGCCGGAGACAGTCCTGGATGAGACAAGTAAAGCTAAACTAGAGAAGACAAATCCCCATGGAGATTGCAGAGGGCTCAGACAGTCTTAATCTCTGAAAATGCAGTAACCTGATCTCTGGAACGCTAGTGCTCATGGGTGCCTGCTGGAGCACAGGGTATGTCCCTCTAGGAGAAGAGAGCATCACCCTGGGCCTCCACTGTCTTTCTACAATTTCTCAAATACAATGTTCAGTGCATAATAAAAGAGCAACCAGGTAATAAAGGAAAAAAAGATAGTAAGTATGAGGAGAGTAAAACAGGAGACAGCAGAAACTATCCCATAAATACTATTGGCCTAGTATTGCACCTACCTCTAAAATCAACAGAATTAAGATGAGATAGTCATTGCTGTTTGGTACTATCTTTATTCTATTGTCATTCTGGTAATCCGTAATTGAAAAAAAATTCTCTTAGTATAACTGTACTGAGCAACCAAAATTATTTGATGTTTTCCACTTTGTAATACATAGCACAGAGCTCAAGAAATATATACTAGTTTTTGGCTAGGATTTAAGGTTGAATACATATATTTTTTCCTAGCCTTTTTGCTTTAAAATATAAAATTTATAAGAACATAGATTTTGAGCTATTTCATACAAATACCATGTGGTACTGATAGCATGGTGAGTTTTCAACAATAATGATTGATGATGATGCTCAAACTACAGTAAACAACACGACACTCAGGCTCAGAGTTACTTCCTCAATGCGGCACAGCAGTGGGGCAGAGAAGCCCTCTGTGGAAGACAGTGGGGAAGGGGAAGGTGACGGCTCAGGTTAGACTGCATGGAGTTACATCCAAACGAGGGATGGGCGTCTGGACAAAGTATGAAAACCATCTGCTTGAAGAACTCAGGAAGCAGACAGGGTAGTGAGGAGTTATTCATCCAAGACCGGGAGAAGATGGAAGTCTGAAAAAACAGCCTGGGATTAGAGGTGAGTTACGCGGCAGACATCTGCTGATCCGGGAGAGGGAGGAAGTGAAACCCTGTGGCCCACGTGAAACCACAGCCAGATACTCACATGAGGGTTAGGGCTGTGATGTCTGGGTGAAGCAGGAGTGGAGAAGAAACTCATGGCCCAGTGCAGAGCAGAGAACTGAAAGAGAACTCTCCATAAAGCCATGCACAGAAAAAAGGCTACACCGTAAGTGAACAGGGACCTAAAAAATCTCTGCCCTCTGACCCAGAGTGTCAACCTGGCTAGCAGCCAGCCTACTAGAAATCTCCTGTAGGAAATCAGAGCCCCATGCCGGCCATATATGCTGGTGTGGATCCAAATGCTAAAAGAGACAATAACTAAACATATTTCAGAATTGAAGAAAAATATCAGATCACAAGTGTATATTGAATCCAAAGCACAAAAAAGAAAGATAGAAAGAAATTAGAAATTTCTCACCTAGCCCAAAAGTGATGAAATATCTTCAAAGGGCTGAGAAAACATACTTGTTGATCTATACCAGCAATTTTCAATCTTTTTCATTTCATGGCACACATAAAGTAAGTACTAAAATTCTATAGAACATCAAAAATATATATATATGTGTGTGTATACACACACAAATATATACATTTTGCCAATCTAACCCAAAAAATAGGTATAATTTTGATTCTTTCACATCAGACAGCTATTGTTGTGTTGGCTGTTATCATTTTTTTCATTTGACAGTCTAAGAGAAAGAGATCAATGCCCCTGACTAAATAGTCAGGTATTGCATGTTTTAAAAATTCTTCTGGCACACCAGTTGAAAATTGCTGGCCTAGACATCTATACGCATTTAAATGATCATTCAAGAGCAAAGGTACGATAGATAATTTCAGACATTCAAAAATTAAAAGAGGATTTTTATCCTGAGACTCTCATTGAAAGAAGTACCCCAAAACATATGTTCTTTTTTTAAAAGCATTTTTTAAGATTTTATTTATTTATTTGTTTAGACAGAAGGGAAGGGAGGGAGAAAGAGAGGGAGAGAAATGTCAATGTGTGGTTGCCTCTCACGTGGCCCCCACTGGGGACCTGGCCTGCAACCCAGGCATGTGCCCTGACTGGGAATCGAACCGGCAACCCTTTGGTTTCCAGCCTGCGCTCAATCCACTGAACTACACCAGCCAGGGCAAAACATATGTTCTTTAGCAATATGAAAAATGAACTTGGTAAGAATAGGCTGCAAAAAGGAAACTTGAATTTTTTTTAACAATGCACTTTTGAATTCATCTTTATCTTTTTTTAAGTATACCTTATTGATAATGCTATTACAGTTGTCCCAAATTTTCCCCCTTGGCTCCCCTCCACCCTGTAACCACCTTTCCTCTAGCAATGCCCCCTTAGTTCATGTCCATGGGTCACACACATAAATTCTTTGGCTTCTCCATTTCCTGTACTATTCTTAACATCCCCCTGTCTACATTATGAACTCAGAAATTCAGATGTGGCTTTTCAGTATGAGGAAAAAGTAATGGAAATTTTAAGTGATATCATAGAGAATTTTTTTTTGGTAAACAAACCTACTATTTGGAAGAAGTAAATACAACTTATATTTATTAAAAGATCTCTATGAGGAGATCACACCCAAGATGTCATATACAATAAATCATGCTCACCCCGGTTAATCAAAACAAGATATTTAACTAGCCACGCCAAGTTCTTTTTAAAAATGCAAATAATTAACTGGTAGCTTAGAAACTTCCAAAAACATGCTGTCAAATTCTGCATTATAACAAGTGTAAAGATGCAAATGTTCTGTGCTTAAAACAGGAAGAAACATAAAATATTAGTGAATAAGTCATTTTCAAATAGTCACCACGTTTGCCATTTCCCTTTTTTTGGTGTCTACTTTCAAGTCAGGCACCGTACCTACCAGATGCTTTCTGATACAAATCTGTATGAGTAAAATGCAGATTTTACTAAGACCTTCTGCAAGATTTGTATCATCTCAGATTTGAATTTTTTTTCTCTCTCTCCCCCTCTCTCTCCCTCTCTCTCTTCCCAACCCCCACAGGAAAAAAAATACTATCCTGGCTTGCACCTAAATTCCTAACACAAGTTCTCATTTGCAGAAGTTGAAGAAGTTAAAAGAAGAATGTCAAAGCATTCTGATTTTAAAAAGTCGTCTCTGCTTAATGCTCTATGTTACATTCTAAACATAACTGATTAGATATCATCATATCTGACATAACTCAGACATTCTAAGGATCGAAGGAACTGAAAGGGGAGGGAGAGGGCGAGCTTGAGGACCACTCCCAAGCAGAGGCCAGGCTCGGGTTAGGGAATGAGGATCCTGAACCTTCCCTACTTCTAAGCCCCCACAAGCAAAATCCACCCTTGACAAGTTTGGTCCCAGCGGTACCCAGCTCGTGCAGACACACCCCCAGCAGGATGCACAGGTGCAACCTCGAAAAAGCTTTTCCGTGGTCCGCCTCCCTGACCACTCAGAGTAAAGGGTGCCGAGGCAGAAGCACGGGCACACAGCAGCCGCTGGCGGGAGAGCGGCCTTTGGGGAACCGGGAAGTCCCAGCCCAGGGCTGGGGTCACCGCATACCTCTGCTCCCGGGGGACGCGGCGGCCTGCAGCCTGGAGCCAGAGGAGTCTCCCTGCGGCGACCCCCAGGTGCCTCCAAGACTGGAAAGGCGCTTGCCGAACCTCTACTGTGTCCCGGTCCCTTTCTGAGTGGCCCCCCGCCTCTCCCGAGGGCTGACCTCCGCCCGGCCTTCGCGCGTCCGCTTTGCAGAGCGGTGCAGAGTGGGGCTGAGGGGCGTCGAGGCCCTCGGGGGCCCGGTGCACCGCCTGACAACTTGGCTCAGACCTGAGCCACCCGGCCGGGGTCCCAGGTGCTGCCGAGTGAAAAGCAGGGGCCCCGCTCCCCTGGCGCCCGTCTAGGGGCCACGTTTCTCCTCCGCCCCTGCCCGGCGCCCGCCAGAACGGCCCGACGTACCAGGGGGACGTGGAGCCGCCACCGGGTGCCTCGCGACCGGCCCGCCGGCCCCAGGACGAGAGTGAGGGTTAAGTGCGCCGGGTGGGGCGTCCCCTGCTCCCGGGGCCACGGAGCTGCCGGTCCCGCCCAGCGCGGAGGCGTGCCCACCTCGGCACCAGCGCCTGGAGCCTGTACCTCCGCCCGCCCTGCCCTTCCCTTCCCTTCCCCGCAGGCTCAGTCGTGACCGCAACCGCAGTCCTGACCAGCCGGAGGTGGGCCCGGGTCGGTGCTCTCGGGTCCTGCCCCCACCTCCAGCTGGTGCGGCCCGGGTCGGAGGAATGCGCTGGGGGCTGGCTGGGAGTCGTGGGGCAGGAAAAATAAGCAAGGCGCTAGAAGCCCCCCATGGGATTTTCCAAAGCACTGGGGCAGATTTCGCAACCCAAGAAAAGTCTGATTACTCAAGCAGTATTTTCCTGAAGCTTCAGGCACCCAAGCCTCACATTACCCTGAAGCACACCATCTTTAAACTCCACTTCTTCACTCTTTTCCATCCTTGGCAGCCGGAATTCAGGCTTGTGAATCCTATTTCTCATTCTTCCCCGCCTTTTCAACACTTCATACGGTCTCCAGGGTCCACTTGCACCTGCAAGTCTATGCTCTCCAGATCAATACAGCAAGCTTTTGCCTGGGGAGCAGGTAAGGACAGTCCCAGGTCTGGTGTTTGGGTCCCCGCCCCCGGCCCTTGGCAGCCCCTGGAGCTGCACTGTCTGGCGCACCTGCATCCCATCCCTAGTCTCACCGCAAAGAGATGGGGGGAGCCACCGGCAGCTGAGAGTTTGAACCTGAGCCCTTCCATCCTTCCTTTGCTCCATTCCATCCCTATTTCTCAAGGTAATTGTAGAAACAGTCCTAGATTGGCTTTCTTCATTGCCACAGAAACTAGTTTGTCTCAGGCAGTGAGGAATGCTTTATAAGCGAAACAAACCAGTACCTTTAAAAAAATTAAACTGCCTTAACATGAATAAAGTACATTTGATCTTCATAATTACATTTGATCTTCACAAATTGGGATAGGAGGCTGAAGGAGCATTCTTGCTCCTCTTTTACAAACGGGGAACCGAGGTGTGAAACCAGAATTTTACCCTAATCCAGGTTCTTTCTCTTTCCCTACTCCACATCCCCAATTCTCATTAAAGGTTCAACCATCAGGCAAACTTAGTCAATAGACATAAATGTGAACTTGAGAGGATGGAGTCTGATTTTCCACACAGTCTTCTGAACGTGTGGATATTTCTCTGTCCTTGACCCTCCATGCTCTCGGCAGCCTGAAAAGACTTTCTTATTAGTTCAAATTCTCCCCCTCTCTGTCTCGTGTGTACTTGAGAAAAGTTCCTTCCAGCTTTCTCCCCGAAACTAAAAACCTCTGTTCCTTCTCTAGTCGAACTGTATAGGCTGACTTTGGTGTTATTGTCGTTGTTATTGCTTTGTAGTCCCAAAGTCAATTAGAATATTCTGGCAAAGTCAGGTTGAAATCATTTATCTCCCCACAAGGGTCATGAAGAGTATTCTATACTCAGCAAAATTATAAGCATGTTCTTGTGTTCTACTTGGAGACAGTTCGGTTTTTAATATTTTCAAAGCACTTTCACATATATTTTTAAAACACATGAAATAAATAGTTCTGATATAATAACACCTTCAGGTCAAGTTCAGTTCATATGAAGAGCAGTGTTTCTCACTTTTAAACATTTTGGAAACGTGAAAGATCAATCAAATCCTCTCAGAGTCAAACTGACTGCTTCATTTGTGGGCAAAAGGTACAGACTCCCAATTAGAAGTTCAACAATTCTGGGAATTTAATGGAAACCATGGTGACGTAGTTAACAACACTCTGTTGGAAATTTGCAAGTTGCTAAGAGAGTAGATCTTAAAAGTTCTCATCACAAAAAATATTGTAACTATGTGAGGTGATAGATGTTAAATCATTGGGGTATTATTTCATAATATATACATATATTAAATCATTACACCTTAAATTAATACAATGTTATATGCCAATTACATCTTAACAAAACTGGGAGAACCCTCACACTGAGATGGCCCTACTCTAGAATGGCTCACCCGAATGGCTAAAATTGAAGACTGACAGCACCAACCCACCAACCGCTGGCAAGGATGTAGAACAAGTGGCTCTCCCCTACTTTGCCGGTGGGCATGCAAAATGCCGCACCCACCTTGCGAAAGTTTGAAAGTTTCTTATAAAACTAAACATGCTCTTACTCTGTGACCCAGTAATCCCACTCCTAGATATTTGCCCTCAGTGTATGAAAACGTAAGTCCACATGAAGGAAGGTACTTTAGTCAGAGCTAGAAACAACCCAAATATCTATCACCTGGTGAAGAGATCATTTTATATCTACACAATTGAATACTACTCAGCAATAGAAATGAAGAACTACTGGTATATGCATGAACATGGAGGGATCTCAAAAGCATAAATGCTAAGTGAGAGAAGTCAGACACAAATACATATTGTAGAATCCATTTATATGAAATTCTACACAAAGCAAAACTATGACAGAAAGTGGAGATACCAGGGAGCCAAGTGGGGTAGTGGGGGTGGGGGCTGCTGGCCTCAAAGGAGCAGTGACTTTGGGGGGAATGGAAATGTTCTGCACCATGATTGGGTGCTGGTTAATTACGTGACTGTGTGTCTTTGTCAAACCTCATCAAATTGTATCTTTTAGACTGATGAATTTTATTGTATAGAAGTTATCTCTATAAAACTGACTTTTAAAAAATCCTCTTCTGTCTAGGAGCAAAGGACAGATACTTCCGGCCTCCAAAATGGAGGAGCTAGCCTTTTGCTGGCCCTTTGAGAGAAGGAAGGAGAAAACATGTATTTCTCTGGCAGGTCATCCTGCCTCACTATAAAACTGCCTCCTTTACCTTAATAAGTTTACATTGATTTCTCTCACTTGCAACCAAGAGAGCTCTAAGATATTTCTTAACGGCAAGAAAATTAAGTTTCTTAATTCAGGAAGTCCAAACTACCTGAATTTGAACCACAATGTCATAAAATCTTCTAATATCGTATTCAGATGATTTTATCCCTTCTGGCATATTCATTTGCAACTTTCCTTCTTCCTAATATCACTCCATGGCACTTCGGACCAGCTCAGCACCCGACTTCCATAAAGTCCATTTGAGGAGTAAACTCTAAATTCATCATACTGTACTGATTGCAGAAATTAAGGTGTCCTAGCAGGATGATCTTCATGTTTATTCTTAGAGAGAGAGAGACTAATCAAAACCTCTCAGGGTAAAATTGCCTGTTTTATATGTTAGCCCAAGTGATGGATCTTCTACATCAATTTCAGGCTTCTTGGGGATTGGAAGCATCAGTCAACCTTAAGTTAATTCAGAAGAGAAAGCCAAAAAGTTTGTTTTTTAAAAAATTTGCAGAATTTGTAAAGATTTCAGGAATCTAAAATTTGGGAAAGAGGGAAAAGAAAGAGAGAAAGAGACTCTTCTTCAAGTGCGTGGCCGGACTGTCCCAGAAGCAAAGGGCCAACCCAGGAGGATGATGTGAGCAGTTGGTTAATATAGGGAAGGTCTGAATACACAAGAACCTTAGGGACAAGGCAAATATTTTCCATCTGCTGCAAGAATTCTACTAGAAAATAGAAAGGGAGCTTCCGAATTTACACACAGCTGCTGAACGTGGCTAGATGTGCATTTCAAGAGGCCCTGGGCTCGGTTCCCCTCTTTGCAGTAATGCATCTCTGTTCCCTGAAACACAGTCAGCACCAGCCAACGAAAGCTTGCTGACGGGTGAATTGACACATCTTTTCAGAGTATCGGCTACGTCTACAGGAGTAGAGTATAAACATCTGATGTGGCGATTGCACACACACAGGGGGAAGGAAGGGACAGGATTCAGACCAGTGGCTCCTCACCCTGACTTCCTGCCCTTACCACACACTAGCCGACAGCAGTTAAACATGGGAATGAAGAAAGAATTGTGCATGATTTCCAGTCATGTAGTCAGGCAAAACCATGGGTGAGTGACTGGTATCATCTTAATGTCTATAAGGATTGTGTGGCCTCATCGGGCAGAAGGAATACAAAAAGAAAGCAGAATTTTATCAAGCTCAGCATTCTTTGGAGCTCCTGGGAAAGCATATTGAAATAGCTTAAGAATCAAATGGCTAAATCCAATCATGTGGCATGGCAGTGTGGGTAGGGGTTGCCAACTCTTACATGGATGGAAAAACTGAGGTCATAATATGACTCAGACCCAGGGACATGAGCTATGTGACCAATGCCTTCTTTGGGTTCAGTCCCTGGTGTAAAGTGTAGCTAGGGTTCAGTGTGTACCAGTCAGGGTCATAGACAAGAACATCGCCACCTCCCTGGCCAGTATCAGTGGTCAACTAAGAAGGAATTCCCCTAAGTTGCATGATGATGTAATAGTTTCCTATGTGTGAGTTTCTTTTAAAGGCCGGAGGTGTTATTTTTTGGCAGTTGTATGGACAAAAAGTTTCTGGATGCAATCTCTGGAAGAGTACAATTTAGTATTTACATTAATATTTCGTGTTAAGGAATCTGTAAATACTTGGTTTTTAAAGACTTGTCACATCTAAAAGAACTTGGCCTACTAGAGTCAAGTTTAGGCCTGCAATTCCAATTTAAAATGTATACTTTATCCTTGTGATTTTAAATTGAAATTTTTCTGTTTGTAGAAACATGTATTGAAACATTTGTTACATATTGAAACATTTAAGACAGCTTAAAGTTCATCATATTTATATGTGTATTAGTTATAAAAGTTATATAAGAACTCAGGAAATTTTTGTATGTCAAACAACTGAGACACTTTAAGAGGATATTAAATATACCATATTTATAAATGCAGCTTAAACTATTTTAAAGTTTCATTAGCTATGTCTGTAAACAGAAGCCAAATTCCCCTTTAAAGTGATGTTTAAATTTGATAGATTTATAAATAGCTAGTAGACCCTAAAAGCTTTAGCTTAAGGAAAGACAAGGTTGTTAACTTTGCATATTTAGTTGTTTAGATATTAAATCACAAAGCTAAAGCAAATCCTGCAGACGAAAATTTTCAAGAACATTAAAAAAAAAAAAGCCAACTCGACAAAATGAAATTAGAGTTACTTAAGAAAAAAATTTCCAACTCCTCCCTTCCTCCCCAACTCCCCGCTCTTCCTCTTCGGCTACGTCAGCTCCGCTTCCTCCAGTCTCAGCTACTCACTGCCTTCTTCCAGTCTGCTCCCGTGTGCCCCGCCTGTGTCCCCCACTTCCTTCAGGGATGGCTCCTGGGAGCTTTCAGTCACTGGTAGAGACGGACAGTGTATACAGTGTTCACCTCACAACAGTCCCAGCCCCCTGCCGTTACTAGGAGCTGATTGGTGCTCAATCCCAGTTGCTTTGTGGGATGAAACCTCCTGTCCCACGGTGTTCCACAAAGGGCATCACCGAGCCAGGAACCCCGCGCCCCCGTCAGAGGTGAGAATCAGTAACCATCGCTTTCCTAATCTTCTGCAGAAAACCGGTTGCTCTGAGGCTCTGGGCTCACATCACGCCATTTGACCTCTACCCTCCTATGTCTGTCACTGCCCGCTGACCTCCCAGTCCCTTCCCCACACACTTAGTTTTCCTTCTCAACTCTCCTTTTCAAGTTTATCCTTCCCTACCCTGTTGCCCTAGGTCCTAGGCCACTCCTCACTGTCTACTTTTTTCTTAAGGAATCTTGTTTATGACCAGTATATACCAATCAATGCCTTTCACACTTAAGTCTCCTGCCCGGGCATTTCTTTCGAGCTCCAGACCTAGGTTGGCAAATTCCTACTGGAGACATATTTCCACTTGGGTGTCTCAGAGCATGGTCCCTCAACACGTCCAAATCTTAGGTCATGCTATTTCTTGCCAATGCCGGTCCTCTTCTAGTATTCTTTATTCAACACATGGTACCAGCATCCACCATCTGCTACAGCACTTAGTCCTGCTAACGTCACCTCACACCCACCCAAGTGCTTTTATTCTTACTGCCATCATCCTAGTTCAGCTACCTGCACCTCCTGCCCGGACTACAAAATCAGCCTCCTAACGGGTCTCCTCTACTTTGCCTCCTCTGCAGCCCCTTCTTCTTACTGCATCTAGAGCAGCCCTGTCCGATGAAAACACAAAGGAAACCACAAATGCGAGCTACTTGCATCATTTTAAATTTCCTAGTAGCTACATTTGAAAAGGTTAGCAAGAATGGGTAAAATGGATTTTATTACATTTGATTGAACCCAAAATATTATCATTTCAATATGTAATCAATATTTTTGAAACGATATATTGTACACTCTTTTTTCTTATTAAGTACTTGAAATCTAGTGTGTGTTTCAGCTTTATAGCACATCTCACCTAAAGCCAGCGGCATCGCAGGTACTCAGTAGGCATTCGTAGCTAGCAGCGACCGTTATTAGAGGGTGGAGATCTAGGATGATCTTTTCATTAAGAAAATCAGGTCATTTGACCCCACGCCAAGTTTAAAGTTCTTCTGTGGCTTCCCAATTGTCCTTAGGATTAGGATGCAAATACTTAACAGCCTACACGCCCCTGCAGCGTCTGTGGTGTGCGTCGGCCTAAACTTCCAGCTTCTCCTCCTTGCGCCCTCGCTGCCTGTGTGCCAGCCACATCAGACTTGCAGGTTTTCAGACACAGAGTCTCCACCCACCACAGGTCTTGGCACATTCCGTTCCCTCTGTTGTCCACGCCACCCTCTACCACCATCCCCTGCATCATCACCAGCACCTTCACCACCGACATCACGCCCAGTGTTGTCACCACCACCACTCCCCACTGCACCATCACCATCAGCTCCACCATCACCCCCACCCCACCACAATCATCCCCCGCTGTCAACGCTCTCACTTCTTCTTCAGTCTCTGCTCTTCTTCACTCCCCCTACCCCTCAGCTTACATGTGTGCTCTTTTCCTTCATAGCACTTAGCAGAGTCTGCAACTACGTCACCCTACTTGTTGGATTACGCATGCCTCGCTGACTAGGCCATAAGAAGGAATTGTTTGGGTTAGCTCACCATTGTACCCTCGGTGCTACCCAGTAACTTGTACATAGTAGATTTCAATAAAAACTTTTGAATAAATGAATAAATCAAGATATCAGGGAAAAAATAACTAGAAAATGGGGCACAGAACAGAGCTTAAAGAAGGAAGTCAATGAACACTGTCAAGTTAGCAGGTGGAGTCCAAAGTGGGGAATGAGGTGTGGGAAGTGATTCTTTCTGGTGAGATACTGTCTTTTGCCAAGGTCTGCATTCATTCTTTTACATATGTTTGTTTAATTCTGTAACAAGTGTATGAGTCAGGGTTTATCTGAGTTTTAAATTCAAGGAGGCTCAGAAAGTTTTAAGAACTTGCCAAGTGACCTAGTTGGGATTAGAACCTCAATCTGTCTAATTCAAAGCTGATACGCCATGCACTTTACTAGATCCTTATAGGCAACTCCCCAAGCTTCATAATCTTGCTAGGCTTGTTTCAGTGAGAACATGGCTGAACACTCAAATAATAGAAAAGCTGAATTTTTTAAAGTATGTATGTGTATCTGTGTGTATGTGTACCCATTTTATTCCTAGGATTTTTAATACAAATGTTGCCCAAAATGCATTGCACAATTCACATATGATTGCCTCATACAAGAATCTTAAGCAAAAACAACCTTGCCTGAAATGATGTCATTTACGATTTTAAGTCCAGGAAGGAAGTAAGGAGATGATTGAGAAAAGGGTCGAGTACCGGGAGACTCTTAAATACCAGTTAATGTTCCTTCCTGTTTACATGAGGTTATGTACATCCTGTGCCTAACAGAATGCCTGGCATACGGAAAGAGCTCAATACCTGTAAGCTATTATTATCATTTCCGTTTTCATCCCTGGCTCATTGTAGCTTTCCATTCATTTCTTGCAAACAAGCTAAAATATAGGCTCTTAAACATATACTATGCTGGCTCTACAGAACATACTGAATCTCTGCCATAAATCAGCTGCTGGATTGACACGGGGCAGTCATCAAGCACGGCCCGTGTACCATGGATTCAAAGCTGAGATGACTGATTTCAGGGCTTCGCACAACCCAGTTGTGTCCATCCGCCATCACTGGATCAACATGGGATCAACACGTCATCATAGGATCAACAGAGTATGACTCATGGGAACAAGTGCTTTGCCGTCAGAGCGTTGTGGTTCAAATCGTGCCTCTTCCAGATGCTAGCTCTATGTCTAAGCAGATCACGAGACTCAGTTTTGACATCTCTTACAGGGAGATGATAAGCCTTTTCCAGAGTATAGTGTCTACAACCTCATAACTGCTCAGTGTTAGCTATTATTCCTAAGAAAGGCCTTAGGATTTAAACTAGGGGAATTTAGCTCCGTCTTTAGTTCATTGTGGGACAAGCCAAGCTAATCAAACTGTTGATCAGTTGGGGTGAAAATAATGAGAACATTTGTCCTGGGGAGAAGGAAATCACATCATCACTTCCTCTGTTCACACTTATTCTTCTATTTCCTGATTTAATCGTCCATGCCCCCCAAGCCCCAGAATCTGTTAAGATTAGCAACGTCATCCTCAGTAAGCAAAGAACAGCAGAAATCTCACCTTGGTAACTAGGGAACAGCAGGAATACCACCCTGCCAACTGCGGGCATGCTATGGGTATGACAAGGTCTAGCCCTACCTTAACTGTTCATTCGTCAGACGTCCAGGCTGGCCTTTAGAAAGTTAGGGTGCTATAACTCTTGTTTATTGTGAAAAGTGATATTTCAAAAAGTGATCAAAAGCATTTCTGACAACATGATGTTAGATGGACAGGCACTGTGGTGCAGTGGCTATGAACGGAGATTCTTGGCCCTCTTGCCAAGTGGATGGTCCTGACCAAGTTCTCCTCTTTGTAAAATGAACTTGATAGAGTCATTGTAAAAATTAAGCAAGGTACCATGTGCAAAGCGCAGAGTATTGGCATTTGTAAATGAGAGGTATGAGTTTGTAAGTGGAGTCGAACGAATAATTGTGTTTATTTTAGAAAACCAAGTGGAGACACAAAGCTGTTTGTCCATCCACGTGCAATGACGCAGGCACGTGGATAATAACAGCAGGTGACGAGAGTGTGTAACGAGGGGGTGAATGAGAAGACAAAGGGGAATTGGAGGTCAGTTGACAGAGGAACTTTTAGATACATGGAATTGCAGAGCTTCTTAGATTTTCAGCCCCACTTTTTTCTAAAAAGCATTTGTTTCTCATCTGAAACCATTTGCCAGGAAAATTACCAGATTACAATCAGCACCTAAGTGGTCAGATCCCAGACCTGTCCTGTGTCCGGCCCACTGACAGCATCACACCCAGCGGGTGGAGAGGTGTAAATGGAACAGAAAATCCCCAACTCTTCCCACCATTTCACTCTGGAAGAGACAGGCATCACAAAGAAAGAAATTACCTGAAGGACCTAGAAAGAACTACCTGGCCAAAATTTCTCTATGGAAATTGTTCACCTGGATTAAGCCCCTTTGATAAGATGCAAGTACAGTAAGTCTCATTTAACATCTTCGATAGGTTCTTCAAAACTGCAGCTTTAAGCAAAATGACATGCAACAAAACCAGTTTTACCACAGGCTAATTTATATAACCAAAAGTTAAGTTCCTATGGCCTATTTCTAGTCACAAAGACATCCCCAAAATTTCTAAAGACTCGAAACACTTCTATTATTAAATATTGAAATAAATGTGAGCTAGAGATACATTTAAGAAAGATGAACAAAAACAAGTAGAGAGCCCTGGCTGGGCAGCTCAGTTGGCTA
>PVJI01022801.1:0-24655 GCA_004026765.1 Micronycteris hirsuta
GTATATACACTGTTCATGGGTTGGAAGAATCAACATCATTAAAATGTCCATACTACCCAAAGCAATCTATAGATTCAATGCAATACCTATTAAAATACCAATGACATATTCCACCTATTTAGAACAAATATTTCAAAAATTTATATGGAACCAAAAATGACTCCAGACAAATAGCAGCAGCAATCTTGAGAAAGAAGAACAAAGTAGGAGGGCTCTCTATAACTGATATCAAACTATATTACAAGGCCATTGTAATCAAAGCAGTCTGATACTGGCATGAGAACAAATAGATTAATGGAACAGAATGGAGGGCCCAGAAATAAACCCAAGTCTCTATGAATAATTAATATTTGACAAAGGGGGAAGAATCATAAAATGGAATAAAAATACCCTCTTCAATAAATGGTGCTGGGAAAACTGGAATAGTACATGCAAAAAATGAAACTCGACCACCAACATACACCATACACTGGAATAAACTCAAAATGGATAAAAGACTTAAACATAAGCTTCGTCACCATAATAGTCTTAGAGGAACACATAGGCAGCAAAATTTCAGATATCCCATGCTGCAATTTTTTTCCAATACATCATCTAGGGTAAGGGAAATAAAGGAAAGAATAAACAAATGGAACTACATCAAGTTAAAAAGCTTCTGTACATCTAAAGAAAACATCATCAAAATGAAAAGAGGAGCCTGGCTGGTGTGGGTCAGTGGATTGAGAGATGGCCCGCAAACCAAAGGGTCAGCGGTTTGATTCCCAGTCAGGGCACATGCCTGGGTTGCAGGCCAGGTTCCCATTAGGGGGTGCACAAGAGACAACCACACATTAATGTTTCTCTCCTTCATTTTATCCCTCTCTTCCCCTCTTTCTAAAATTAAAATCAATAAA
The DNA here is from genome assembly GCA_004026765.1 of Micronycteris hirsuta. NCBI lineage: Eukaryota > Metazoa > Chordata > Mammalia > Chiroptera > Phyllostomidae > Micronycteris > Micronycteris hirsuta. The sequence goes on from PVJI01022801.1 coordinate 894, forward strand.
ATCTGTTTTAAAAAATGAGAAGGGAACCAACTGTCTGGGAAAACATGTTTGCCAATGATATCTCGACAAAGATTTGATCTCCAAAATATACAAAGAACTTACATGACTCAATGCCAGGAAGACAAACAATCCAATTACAAAATGGGCAAAGGACCTGAACAGGCACTTCTCCAAGGAGGACATACAGAGGGCCCAGAGACATATGAAAGGATGTTCAGCATCACTAACCACCAGAGAGATGCAAATTAAAACTGCAATGAGATACCACCTCACACCAGTCAGAATGGCCATCATAAACAAATCAACAAACAACAAGTGCTGGTGAGGTTGTGGAGAAAAAGGAATCCTAGTGCACTATTGGTTGGAATGTAGACTGGTGCAGCCACTGTGGAAAACAGTGTGAAATTAACTCAAAACACTAAAAGTGGAACTGCCTTTTGATCCAGTGATTCTACTGCTGGGATTATACCCCAAGAATCCAGAAAAACCAATTGAAAAGAACCTATGTACCCCAATGTTCATAGCAGCACAATTCACAATAGCCAAGTGCTGGAAACAGCCTAAGTGACCATCAATAAATGAGTGGATCAAAAAAACGTGGTACATTTACACAGTGGAATACTATGCAGCAGAAAGAAAGAAGGAGCTCCTACCCTTCGCAACAGCATGGATGGATCTAGAGAGCATTATGCTAAGTGAAATAAACCAGGAGGCAAAAGACAAATACATATGATCTCACCAATAAGTGGAACCTAATCAACAAAACAAACAAATGTGCAAAATAGAACCAGAGGCATGGAAACAAGGAACAGGCTGACAAGGGACCACAGGGGCTGGGGAGGGATAAAAGAGGAAAGACAGGAAAGGGCCTAATTAAAGAACACGTATGACTGACCCATGGACATGCACAACAGGGTGGAAATTGACTGTGGGAGCAGTGGGGTGGGTGGGGCAGGGGAGAGTAATGCAGGAAAATTGGGAGTATTATAATAGAAAAACAACTTAAAAAAGAAAAAAGAAAAAACAAAATGATTGAACAAGTAGAGCAACGAATCTGCACCAAATTTGCCTTAAGCTTGAACAATCCTCCACAGAAATTACTCGGTAGGTCCAGAAGGCTGCAGCTGTGGGCACCTGGTGATTGGCAGCCACATAGACAATGTGCCCACTCATGTATCATATCTCATGCAGTTTTTGGGCAAAACATCAAATCACCCAGGTGATTCAGTCCCCCTACAGCCCAGATTTGGCACCCTGTTACTTTTGGCTTTTCCCAAAACTTAAATCACCTTTGAAAGGAAAGAGATTTCAGACCATGCATAAGATTCAGGAAAATATGACCGGACAGCTGATGGCGATTGGAAGAATTGTGTGGGGTCCCAAGGTGTCCCGTTTGATGGGAACTGAGGCATCATTGCACTATGTACAATGTTTCTTGTATCTTCTTCAGTAAATGTCTCTATTTTTCATATTACATGGCTGGGTACCTTCTGGACTGACCTCTTATATATGGAACAGGGATCAGGTTTGGGTATAAGTGTTGGGACCCGGCCTGCGGCCGATCCATGGCATGGCCAGGACGGCTGGGACGCATCTGCATGGCAGAAGCAACCATTGGCAGTTCTCCTATATATCTCCCTTTACGTGCTGGCTTTTGTTGAATAATTAGTGATGGGATTCTTAGATACTTTGCTACTTTGGCACTTTGCTACTAAAGATTGGCACAGTTTCTTATGATGTTGCTAGAATGACTTACTGACCACCAAGACCCTGACTATTTTTCCCCACATTAAAGGGTTAAAGAGAAATTAAGTTTTAAGCAAGACAGCTGCCAAGGCTGAAGAAGGTCATTGCCCCTAGTAATGCCTCCTGAACAATTAACACTTGTAAGCTTAAGGTTTATTTAGAGCCACAACGCCCCCCACCAAGATAAATGAATGTCCTTGACTAAGAACTATCTAACCTAGACTACTCAACTTGAAAGCAGACGTCTGTTCTCTTAAGTGATATCTGAAATGTTCTGTATTTTTTCAAATTGTTCATGTTAGCTTTTTCTGCCTTGATGATTAGCAACTTGCACCTGCGTTTTTTCTCACGTTGACTGAAAATCCCTCCTTATAAAAATAAAGAGAATTTTTGACAGAGTGTCAGTCAGTCTGCCCCAGAGGCTATGGCTGGCCCGGTCAGGTCCCTGAGGCCTGGCTGTCCTCCTGTACCTCTCAGAGAGTGTCTGGAGTCATCTCATTCAACCTTATCGTCCCTCCCTCGGGGGCCTGAAGACCAATGAGGCAGGATCTCTGCATATAAGGCTACCTTGGAATAAAGCAAAAACTCTTCTTTTTTTTTTTTTAAGAGAGGGAGAGAAACATCAATGTGTGGTTGCCTCTCTTATGCCCTCCCCTAGGAACCTGGCCCGCAACCCAGGTATATGCCCTGACTGGGAATCAAACCAGCGACCCTTTGGTTCACAGCACGTGCTCAATCCACTGAGCTACATCAATCCACTGAGCTACACCAGTCAGGGCCCAAAACACTTCTTATCAGTATAACATTAAGTTCGTTATAATTAAAACTATTCTGAGTATTATAAGGAACCAATCTGCTTGCTATGGCAAACGTAGCCCAGTCCCTGATTCGGAAAATTGACGGGGAGCGAGGATGGCAAACAGGACCCAAACCCACAGATCAGTTTTCCTGTGGGGAATCAGGCCTGCACTGTACCAAGGTTGCTATGAGGCTTGCTTTTGCTAAAACTCCCTCACCCTGAATTGAGGCAGCAAATGTTTACTGCATATCTCTAAAGTAACTTCCTAAAATCTGTGCTAAATCTCCCAAGAATGGACTGTAACCAGTTCAAACACTTTTCCCCTTAATTTGCAACATCCTTCTCTTTGAAGTAATTAGCAACATTCTTTCCTTTGTTATCTGTAAAAGGTAATCGCCTACAGCGAAACTGTGCATAGTAAATGAAGACCATCCTCAATGTAATGTACCCAGAAAAGCAATAAAAGTCTGTCCAGGCAGGGGTTGGGGTCCTCTCTCACTTAGAGAGTGGCCATGCTATCCCTTTTTCTCCACAGGACTTCTGTAGTTCGTGTGCATTTGTTTGTCACAGCCATTATACACGGACCTCGCGGGCTGGAGTCCGCATCAGAGTATGACTTGAATCAAATCACTGGATATTGGAAGAAAATAATTTAAGTAATGGGTTGGCCAAAAAGTTCGCTTCTTTTTTTCCCCATAAGATGGCTCTAGTAGTACTCAACTGTCTTTATCTTCATTCTAAACAATTTTGTTAGATTATGTTGTGATGGCTGTCATATTAGCGTGCATTAAAAAAAATCAAAATTAGTGAATTTTTGTTTAGATATTTTAATATAGAAGATGGAAGAAAATACGCAACATTTGCAGCATGTTATGCTTTATTATTTCAAAGAAGGTGAAAACACAACTGAAACACACACACACAAATTTGTGCAGTGTGTGGAGAAGTGCTGTGACTGACTGACTGTATCAAAGGTGGTTGTACAGTTTCAAGCTGGAGATATCTCAGTGGATGACGCTCCACATCAGGTAGCCCAGTTGAAGCTGACGGTGATCAAATTGAGACAGTAATTGAGAACAATCACATTATACCACATGGGAGATAGCCAACATACTCAAAATCCAAATTAATAGTTATTGGTGAAAATGAAAAATATGTCTTTTATTTTATGGAAAAAAAATATATAAATGTTTTGGCCAACCCAACATCATTAAAAAATTTTTGTGATCATGATTTTAAAATTTTTTTCTAAAAATCTTTGAAAGAATTCTGTGTAAAACAACAAATATCCAAAATTTATTCAATACCTTTAGGAATGAAGACTTAAAAAAACTTTTCTTTTTCATTTGCTCTAGGTAAAAATTATGATAACCAGCAGTAAGGTATAATTATGTACAAAAATTGTTACAGAAAACTCAATTCACGTGAATTAAAGACACACAAATAAGTTATAGGAACATATTAACATAGATATTTATATTAAAATCTTCACATTTTAAATTAGTAATTGCAAATAGAAACTGAGCCGATTACCAATCAATAACGTGATTTACGCGTATAATGATAAATTCAAAGTTTGAGACATGGGCAAATGGGTATACTATATGCATTTATGGAGCCTATATTAAAATAAGGTATAATGCAATAAATATACAAAATTGTTAAGATTAGAAAAACTAAGTAAAACAGGTATGCTAATAAAGTATTTGTCTTTTTGATTTGGAGCTCTCTCCCTCATAAAATTTGTTTGTTAAGATGACAATATTTTTAAAAATCTAGGTATTAAAGTATTAGTTAGCAGTGCCTGGAAATTATTTTCGTACTCATAGACATGTCTAACACAAATATGAACCAAAAAAACAATGTAAAACAAAAATATGTACTTTTATAATATAGTCTATTATAATTTATTTTTAAAGTTCCCTTTACCTTTATTGTCTGTCTGCTTGTCTGAAATCGTTGATCAGATACTTGCTGCTGATGAAGTAGCTTTTCATTGACTTCTTTATATTCTTTAACAGATAATTCTGCTACTTTTTTGGCATTCTGAAGTACACTGATTTGTTGTTGCAAGGATATAATTCTTTCTCGTAATAAAACAGTATTGCTACTTGTTTTCTGCACATTTTTCCATTTGTCTCTGTTAACTGAGAAAATGGAACTGTTATAGAAAAATAATGTTCATAATATTTTAAAAATCACATTAAGTTACAAAGACATTGTTAATTACACATGTATTCTTACCTCTGGTAGGAACTGCTGTATGTGAACTCTTCTGAGTACTATTCTTTTTTTGAAAAGTTGGCTTTTTGACATTCTTGTAATGTAAATCATCCTATATTTAAAGATTTCATAAAAATTAGATTTACTCAATAACAACATCAAGTGAACCAACAAAATAAATAATATTTCTTCACTTAAAATTTATTTATTTATGCAGTTAAAATGTTTAGACAATAAAATTCTATAAATGATACCAAGAACTCATAACTGAACATACTATGTACACTGAAGTTGACCTACAAGACAAAAGCTATAAATACAAAATTAACTGCAAAAGTAGTAGTAATTTAGCCTAGGGACTACTTAGAACCCTAGGCGTAAATACAACAAAAGCAACAAAAATAAAATATTTAATAACCTATTTTCTGGGAATCTAAGTCCTTTTCTCAAATACTGTTCTCTGTTGCAAGGAGACTGATGAATCCCTTCTGACAAATAAAGCTAAAATGACGTTCATGATAATAAAGTAAGTTTTCTTGAAGCTGCATGTTCTCCTAATGACTTTCCAATATACTAAGTTTAAATAAAATAAATCTATGTTGACTTTTTTTCCAAAACATTTCACCAACTTCAAAAAGCTTTCCCAAAGCAAAACATTAAATAAGAATGTTTCAAAATATTATAAATCTTAATAATAAAATGTGGTCTTGTTTATGACTTTATTGTCTGGGAAACAGAAAGAATATCAATCTAGAAATCTCTTAAAATTTTTCTTAAAAATCCTAATTCATGAATAAATAAATAATTATAGTAAAAACAGAAAGAAAAAATAAATTTGACCCAATGGTACTTTGACAATGAGCCCTATATTTTATGTTGAGAAATATATAAACTATATATAAGGCATAGTACTGAAGTAATAAAACTGATTTGTTAACACAAATACCAGAAACCGCTATCTAAGATAACATTTTCCTTTGAAGTAATTACTTTCCTTTAAACTGTTTCATTTCTTAAAATATATATATTTTTTTATAGATTTTATTTATTTATTTTCAGAGAGAGGAGAAGGGAGGGAGAAAGAGCAATGTATGGTTGCCTCTCACACGGCCCTCACGGGGACCTGGCCTGCAACCCAGGCATGTGCCCCGACTGGGAATCGAACCGGGATCCTCTGGTTCCCAGCCCGCGCTCAATCCACTGAGCTACACCAGCCGGGCCTCTTAAAATATTTTTGAAATGTCTCATTAGAACATATCTTCCAAACCAGCATATAAGATATATTTTTTTAAAGTTTCATTGTTTCAGTAAGATTCAATTAATATCTAAGTGCTATTACTTAGTGCTGTAAAAAGATCCAAAACATAATTACCTAAGTTAAATATTAGTCACCAAACTTGGTTTCAAATAAACTACACTTAAAATAAAAAAGCACTAGACTTCCTTTCCAGTGTTAACTGACCAGAAATTCAGAAAAATTCTCATACTTTGAAACAAGCACTCTTAAAGTGTCTTGGTAACATGTCTACAAGTATCTTGGTAATCCAGGAGATTCTGGGGCCAAAAATGAGGTGAAAGCAGGAATCAAGAGACAAGTGACCAACAAAGTGGCCAATAAAATACAGAACAATTGATAATCTTGTGACCTTGAAATTCTATTTAAATAGCAACACAGAATACCAGATAACAGGAAAGGAAGCCTAGGACCCATATCAAGATGAGAAATTTGAAGTCCCAAAGCTAGGGCACTGTGTGTATCAACAGTTTCTACCTTTTATATTGCTGAATAGTATTCTGTGGTATGAATGTATCACAGTTTAACCATTCAGCTAATAAAGAAAATTTTGGTTGTGTTTTGAGCCATTACAAAAAAACCTATTCTGATCATTCATTACAGGTTTTGGGGTAAATATAAATTTTCATTTTGTGGGATAAGTGTCCAAGGGTGAGATAGCTGGCTTGTGTAGTAAGTGTATGATTATTAGGTTTTCAAAATAAACTGCCAAGTGTTTCCCAGAGTGCTGTACCACTTTATATTCACACCAGAAATGTATGAGAGACCCAGTGTTACTACATCCTTGCCAGCATTTGGAGTGTCACTATTTTTTTACTTTAGCTCTTCTGACAGATTTGTATCTCATCAGTGCCTTAATCTACATTTCCCTAGTTATTAATGATGTTGAACATCTTTATATCTATGTGCTTATTTGTTATCCATTTATCCTTTTTGTTGAAATGTCTGTTCATATTGTTTGCCCATTTTCTAATTGGATTGTTTTATTTTCTACTGTTGACATCATTAGAATTAAGATGTTCTGTTCTTCAAAAGATTACATGAAGAGCCTTGAATAAGTACAGCATGGAGTATGGTAAGATATCTACAATGTATATAAGCAGCCAAAGGCTCGTATATAGCATATATAAAAACTTGTAAAAATAAGCAAAATACAGAAAACTCATTTTTAAGATGGGCAGAGACTTGAAGAGGCAATTTACTAAAGAATTCCATATGGTAAATAATCATGAGAAAGTACTCAACACTTTATTAGTAATCACAAAAATGTAAATTAAACCCATAATAATATACCTCAACATACATACAAAAGGGGCTGAGATGAGAAATATTAACATACCAAGTACTGATAAGGAGCAGTAAAAATTTTCATAGTGTGCTGGGAGATACAACAAATTGTTACAACACTCAGAAAATAGCATTATCAATTAAAATCTTAGAAAAACTTAATCTATGGTGCAGTAATTCCACCCTTCATATTTCGTTACAGAAATGCCCAGACTTATTCAACAGAAGACATGTATAAGAATATTCATTGCAACATTATTTGCAGGAAATCCAAAGTGAAGAAACCCAAAATTCAGCAATAGAATGTATAGACTGAGGTATAGTCAGACGATGAAGTGCAATAAACAACAATAAAAGTGAATGAACTCCACATTATTTTGAACAAAAGAAGCCAGACACAAAAGAAGATATACACTGTATAGAATCTATAAAATTCAAAAACAGGCAAAATTAATCATAATTTTAAGACAGATAAAATTATAAAGAAATGGAGCTGATGATTAAAGTTAAAATAAAGGTTATCTTTGGAGTTAATGAGAAATTCTAATATTTTCAAAACACAATTGCTAAAATTTGGTCAGTGTTTCTTTTTTCTGACTGCAAACAATGTACATAGATTTATTCAAAGTAGTTTATACTATATTCTCTTACATAAATGGAATTATGAGTTATTTTTTATTACAAACTCATTATGCTACACATAAATGACTACAAACAACTAAAGGAAATTCCCAACCAAGTAATATGTGGCAAAATAGAAACTTTTACAAAATCTATTTACCAGTCACTCAATGAATTAGCAGACACTTAGCATATAATTTTTCATCTGAACTTCACTCTGGTGGTAACTAAAATAGTTATCTTGATCTTTTTGTCATCCTTGAGCTTTTTCTTCCAAAGTCCTTGCCAGACCTCAAAAATTAAACACTTTTGATTTTAAAATAACAATATAGATTAATTAAAAGATTATTTTTTACAACAAAATTATCTTTCCTCTGTTTTTCACTGATTTATGCTGAACAGGTAAACCTTCTGGTGACATGATATGTACACAGTAAGAATTAATGAATAAGTTGTTTAGAAATATTAATTTTTTGGAACACTAATTTTTTAAGATCTGAAACATATTGGAAAATTAGGTAAATACTAGAAATTTATAGATTTAGTTAAACTAAATAATTTTATCATCACAAAGTCTAATAAAAAATAGTATTTTCCACACTTGGTATATTTCACATACCTGAAACAAAATGAGCTTATTCTCACCTTTAAACTTTTTGGCTGAGATATAAATACCTTAATATTTATAGTTAGGGAATAATTTTTATTTCCATGTTATCTACACAAATATAGTGACAATTGGAGTTGAAAAATATTAAGAAGTGTGTATTTGCACTGAAAATATCAAAGAAAGGTTCATTTTTTAAGGATTCAAATTGAATCACAGGCAACGAAATTTGATTTGTTATAAAGACAAGATAAAATTAAAAACATAGCTTAGAATTAAGCAAAATGTGTCATATACCTTTGGGGGTTCGCCATCTGTAGTTGAATATATTTGCACTACTTTTTTTCCTTGCCCTTGGCTGTCTCCTGTTTGATCACCTTCTTTCTGGTCTCTCTTATCTTCTACAGGACTTATTTTCTGGGATGTTTCCACAATAACTGTTCCCAAATTTTGAGAGCCTTGAGTTTCAGAATCACTGCTTTTGGGGAAAAAAGTGGGGGACATCAAACCCAAGAAGAAGAGTTTTTAAATATATACTTCTTTTAAGTTCAAGGTAAAATAATAATATAGCACACACTGCATACAAAACTGTAAGTTTAATTTGAACACTTACTGTTTTTCAGCGGTAAAAGAGAAAATTAATCTATATTTCACAAAATTATAAAATCTCAGCAATAAATTAGATTATCTAGTATCAAATGCCTACTAGCATCACTTCTATAGTATTTTTACTAAATGTTAACTCAGCAAGCACAAGTTTTAACAGTTGTGGGTTGGAGTACTCACTACTTTTCTGAACCAGGGCAGAAAGCTTTAACATTTCTACCAAAGTTCTCCCTTACTCTGGACAAATCTGAACCCCGGCGGCTTTCACCCATTTACCCCAGCTTCAACTCTTAGGGTTATTCATCATTCAATAAAGTAGTTGTTAAGCATCAACCATGTGCCAGGCACTTTGCTAGACATTAAAGTAGTAAGCAAATAAAGTAGATAAAAATCCCTGCTGTCACATAGCTTTCATCCTAGTGGGATGGGGGGGGCAGGTAACAAATAGGAAGTAAAATATATAGCATGTTGATAGCATGTTTTAAAAAGAAAACATAAAGCATGGAAGGAAGATTACAAATGCTGAGGTTGAGCAGAACATGCGAGTAAGCTCAATCTCTTTTCCACATGGATGATCTTTTAACTACCAAAACACAGTTATATGATGCCTGATTCATCTCTAAGAAAAACATCCCTAGCTTTTTCAAATATTTCTAATATGTACATATGCTTTTGAGATGCTTTCTCACTCTGGTCACACTTGAATGTGCTCCAGCTTATTTTGATGCAGCATTATGTTCAAAATACAGTTTCATATTCTGAGTGTACTATGAGAAGTACTTAGTAGAACTCCAGGTAGGTGCAGATTAAAATTTTGTAAAGTGATCTGCCATGATTACTGTACTATAGACTCATGTAGGATTTAACAAAGCCTCATAAAATATTTTATGTACACCGTTGCAAAGTCCCATATTTTTCCCATTGTACAGCTAAACAAATGACATTTTATAGCCAAGTGAAGAACCCTGTCGTTTTGTGTATAATTGTATCTTCCCAGTGTATTGAGATCTTTGGAGATTCTGATTCTATTTTATAAAATAGTTTCCATCTCTTTCTACAGTTATGTTACCCACAAATTAGATAAACATGCTTTGCTGAAATTGTTTTTCTTATTTGAGGTGTTAACAACTCCTGATTATCACCCGTTACTGAATGGACACTGATAAAGGTAGTTTGTATATCGGGACCCACAAAATGCAGGCTGCCTCAATGGCCCAGCCCATGTCAGAAATTTAAATCTAAGTCAGTCACATTTATAGGAAATGACTCTGAGGGGAAGCAGAGCTTGATACCCCTAATTATACAATTTGGAATAATTCTTTTAAGCTTGTTATTTTCAGGAAACAAAAGACTCAGAAAAAATCTTAAAACATCCCTTTTATGACCTGAAAGAATTTACATAGATAACCTCCTCCAGTGAGGGAGATCTAATTATAAATAACTCTAGTTTTGTATGAACTAGTGTATGATACACACGGGGACCTACTAAGACCCCTTTGATCCAAGTTCTCTCTGTGTCCTATTGTTAAAGATGGCCCAGCAAACATTTACCAAACATTTGCTTTTCTATCTCCATGTGAACTTCCCTTTGAAGTCCCAAACTACAAAACCCACACTTGTATGGAACCCCTATATGAACAGACACAGGGTCTGGTACAAATAACATCCCCTTTTTATTACATAATTTTTTTTATTACAACATCATAAGCATCCGATTCTGTAACATAACAATATCACACTCAAGCACACCATATGACATTTTAGATGAGATGTTCAAATTGCTGTCCATCTCAGGAGAGACATTCACGTACCCTACCACACACACTCAATGGTATTACTTCTACCGGACCTTGTGATGGGGACTCAAGAGTTGGAAAATTTTAGTTTAAAGTGAATAGTTAATAAGCCTAGTAAGTAATGCATATGTTAAAGCTATTGTTTCAGAAACTACAGATAAGGTCCATCCTGCCTCCTGGGGAAGAAAGCTGACCTCCTGGGACACAGCTAAAGTTTACCACCTGGGCAAGAAGTGGAGGCATCCAGGACATCGTGTTCTAGGGAGAGACAGATGACTACCTGCCCCTGGGAACAGCTAACTGTTCCAGCAGGAGGATACTGCAGTTTTCTTTTATCTAATTTTACTTGAATTTCAAAACCCCTCACCGCACCTTGTATATTCCCTGTTATGAAAAGGCTGGCTTGAAGAAAATGTAAGACAGTCCATTAGGGTATGAACCCGCCGTCTTCTCAGATCACCGGCCATCTGAATGAAGCACCTGCAAAGATTCAATCCCTGTCTCTGCTTATTGGGTTCAGTATGTGACAGGCAGCATGAATGCAGGTCTTTTCCGGTTTCACTTGTATAATAGATTTAGTCATTTCCTCCTGTTAATCTGTCTCATGTTAATTTAATTATTAGTCCACCCAGAAGAACTTAGAAGGGTAGAAGACAAATTAATTTTTCCATCCTATACCTCACTGTCAAGGAAACCTAACCTACCCCAATCATAGTTCTCCAACTCAGCTTTAGCTAGCTCACCTTACCCTAGAAAACAGGATGTGCTGCCTTATTAGGAAATACTCAACCTCCCAGCCAACCATGCCCTGTTTCTTCATTGCCCTTCCAATGCTCTACGACACTCTCTCTTGTCACAATTCCCTCAGGAAGAGTGCTCCACTGTTCATTTGGCTCTGTGAACCCCTAATCCATGGATGTTGCCCCTTTGAATAAAGGGCTTCAAACTCATTACTAAATGGTATTATTTTTGTCACTTGACAGCATACTTTATAATAGCAACTACAGGAAATTAGTATTGATAAGGTAATACTTATATATTTATATATGAAGAACAAAGCTCTATTTTTCTCAATATCTAAGTAAGTTTGTTGTATTTCAGATTATGAAAAACTAAGAGAAATATAATGTTCTGAAGTCCTTAGGCTCCACTGTGGGATTTCTAATTGTTGAAGAATTCTTTGCAGCTGAGTGATTCCTAAGAATATTCTGTCAGGCAAGAAATGCAACACTTAATCCTCACAGTGTAAAACTGAATTTCACTGCTAAATAACTTAAATGACAACCCTATGTTTTAAGAGATAGTGTGTGATATGTCTCCCCAAATATGTGATCTTCTGCACATGTACTAATATGATGAAATTGGAATTGTATTACTTAACTTTCATATATTTATTCATACATACATGCTCACACATGAGTAAAGTAGACCACTATATTATGAAGAATGAGGCAGTTCCAACTGGCTGAGATACAATTAGTAGCTGAAACTAGAATTCCCTCAAAGACATAAATAAGGGCTTAGTGGGTTTTAAGCTAACTAGTATTTTATCTCTAATTGCTTTTAAGAACAGGGGAAAGAAACTTTACACCAGTTAACAAAGAATGAAAATGCAGACTTGGTCCTTCTTCCTCACCTTCACAAATTTGTGAATTTTTTACCTGCCTAATGATAAGGGGCTTGACCCAATGATCATTTACAGCAATGGTTCCCAAACTTGCCTGCATATTGGAATCAGCTGGAGAGCTTCAAAAACTTACTGAAGCTTATACCTCACTCCAGAAGTTAAGATAGAATTGCACTGGGGTGTGGCTTGAGCTTTGGAATTTTTATAAGATCCCCAGATGATTCTAATATGCACACAAGTCTGAGAACTACATTTTAAGATAAGTTTCAGTTCTACGTCTATGCTTAAGAAAACTACCCAGAGACATCCTGAGGGGACCAACGTTTTGTCACCCCAAAGTGTGACTTTTGTGACATTGATTTTAAGCTGGTTATTAAAAACCAAAAGACTCAGAAAGAACCCATGACCCTCACCTTTCATGCCTAAAGGAATTCAGAGAGAAAAATATGCTTCAGGAAGGGAACCTGAGCATATTCACCTTAGCACACATGAATTAGCCCATATGTGATGGACAGGAAGAAATCCAACAGTCTTTTTCCTTCTGTGTCCCACTATTTCTGGATGGTCCAGCAAGAACTTGTTGACCATATGTTTGCTCTTTCTCCTACCTGTTAATTACCTACTTCCTTTGGAATCCCAGACCCCTGCCTCACTTCTCCTTTGTCCAGAATAGCATGTAAGCCTCAACTGCTCAATGCAGTTTAGGTCTCATATCTTATGATATAACCAGCATGTACATCAGAGTAAGAAGTCTTGGACATTTTCTCCTGTTAGACTGTCTCTATTAATTGGATGATTAGCCCAGATGAAAGTACTTTCTAAGTAGGAGAAAAGTTAAATTTTTTGTGCCCCCACAATCCTAAATCTAAAACAGACCACTATTTGGGACTTTAAAAAATATTTAGGAAAATAAAGGAAATATAAGCCATTAAAAAACAAGACAGAAGTATGGAAGACTGTTCAATTTGTCTTAGCAATTCTGGCCACATTAAACTTCCCTTCTATTTAAGTCTGAAAGAGGTGTTCTATTATCCACTTGCATTTGTGGCCACTGAGGTGCTTCAAGTGCACATATGAACATATAGCCAGGGATAAAGGCAAGAAGTATTATAGATTTTTATTATTCTCCTGTTGCTACTCACTAGGGGTTATTTAACTTAAGACTAGGAATCTGCAGAGCTATAACTTTAAAGAACTAAATTTTAACCACCATTCAATTAAAGTTAGTACAATGACTTTGCATAATACATACATGAAATAATTAGTGAAGATGGTTCTTAATTTAAAGGATGTTAAACAGCTTGTAGACATCTGGTAACAAGCTGAAATGGGTCATTCAAAATTTATCTAACTAAATTAAGGGGGAAAAATGTTTCTCCTCCCAGGTTGGCATGTCACAAGATAACTAAACCGACTTAGTAGGCTTGCCTGGGAATCCTTAGCTGTCAGTGGTGAATATGCAAAGGGCCAGCAAATTAAATCAACCTGCCAAACTGTCAATTTCAAGCCTCATGACTGCATGAAAATAGCATCACTGGAAGAAATCAAGCATTGCCTTCTTTTGGGTTTCCTGGCACCTATTCAAATACTCATGCAGTTGTGGCTAATTTTGCATGCAAATTTCAGTCAATAAGCTCAGAACAAGACCTCCCAAGATATTTCAAAGGATCTGACAGTATTTTTTCTGAATACCAAATCGACAGTAGTTGAAATTCAATCTCCATTTGCTTGTGCTTTACATATGCACAGTGTCCCCACCACAGAGCCAAGTTAATGAGAGCCTTACCTGCTTTCACTCACATCCTCCCAGTCCTTGTCCTTGCTGAGGTTCTCAAACACATTGCTCATAACCTTGATGGAGTGATTGAGAACAGTGTGGTAACGACCCACTGAGCGCCTTTTCTTGGCAGCTTTAAATTTAACCTTGGTAGTGGTTGTTTTGCAACCAGATTGTCCAGATCTCACTTGTGTGGTGGCCATCTCGGATTTAGCTTTGTCTGCTGAATGCTGCAACTTCCCCATCGAATTCATCACCTCCACATTTTCATTTTTCAACCTATTAGCTTCTGCCACTTGTCTCCTCAGGGAAGTGACTTCTCTCTCCAGCTCATTAATTTTTTCTTGAAGATCAGCTTTGTGTTTTTCTACATCTTTACTCTCCTTTTGTAGCTGTTCCAGTTCTTCTTCTCTGGCCTCTGCATCTTCTTGCTGCTGTTTTAAGAGGGATTTCAGGAAATCATTTTCTTTTGTTAATTTTTTATTTCCTTCTTGTAATTTTCTTGACCTTTTCTCAAAAGATTTTAGACGATTTTCCAATTCAATGACCTAAACAGAAGAGTTTCATTTATTCTTTTAAAAGTCCCAAACCTTAACCCATTGTATTTTATTGTCATTTCTTACTTAAGTAAATAAAATTACATTAAGCACAGGGACAATATAAACCTAAAATACTTAATTTCTAAATAATTCTCAGGTAGTATAGATAAATACATTCTAAAATGTAATAATATATCTGTGGAATAAAGGACAGATGGTAAAAGAAGTTAAAATTCTATACAAAGTGACACAGAAGTAAGCATACTAATAAAGTTAGTGGATTTTTCTGAGATCCTAAATGCTTTAGCTATACAGTCTACTCGATGTGAATAAAAATTTTTTCAGAGAAAACCAATTCATACAAAATAGGTACACAGAGAAACTTTATTAATAAAATGTCATTTTTTTCAATACTTAACAGTCATATGAAAAACTGATAGCCTAAATAAGAAATAATTTATGAAGAATGCTTATTTCTAAATTTAAAAAATGTAATTTTAGTAGTAGTCATGAGATCCTTAGTTTACACAATAAAGGAACATTTCACCAAAAACAAAATCTAACACATTTAAATTATAATTATTTCAAGGTTGTATATGAAATTTTTCATTTATTTCAATAAACGATATTTATTGAAGGACACAAAAATGATAACAGCCTGACCTTAAAAATTTCAAAAACTATTTGGAAAGATACTTGCATACGTCAACCTGATAAAGAATAAAATTTAAGTGCCATAAGTCTGAGGGGAAAAAGAAAGAGCAATTAATTCTAAGCCATGAGTTTCACTGAAGAGATTTCAATTTAAATCTTGTAAAATAATCACTATTGTTTGGAAAGTAAATTTTACCATTTATAAAAGAAGTTTATAACCATGACCTCTTTCTGATCATCTCAAAACATGTGAGATAAGTAGAGCCAACAGTTGTCTTCCCAGAAGAGGAAATGAGACTCTGAAAAGTTAAGTGACACATAGAGGTAAGTATTTACTGGTTTAAACTGGGATTCAAACCAGGATCTTGTGCCCCTCCTACTATTATGCAAGCCACATAGGGGAAGAAGGGGGAGAGAGTGGGGCAAAAGTAAGTTTACAGTTGTGAATGCGTGAAACACAGTTTATTCTTGTATTATTATTTCTTAATTATTGTATTATTTTCCATATAAACAACTGTAAATCTAATTTTCCCCATCCTGTTTATGAAAAATAAACATAGAACTAAAGTCAAGAAAACACTGAATTAAGCAAGAGATGTAAAATGTTGAAAAACAATATAAACTGATATTTACTTTCTTTTTTTAAAAAAGATTTTATTTATTTATTTTTACACAGAATAGAATGGAGGGAGAGAAAGAGGGAGAGAAACATCAATGTGTGGCTGCCTCTCCCATGGCCCCCATTGGGGACCTGGCCTGCAACCTAGGCATGTGCCCTGACTGGGAATCGAACCGGGACCCTTAGGTTCCGAGCCCACGCTCAGTCCACTGAGCTACACCAGCCAGGGCTGATATTTACTTTCAAAACAAAATTCTTCAAAGGAGAAAATATTTTTGATGTATTAACAACTAATGATTTAAAATAGTATTTCAGAAATACACAAGATAAAACTTATGCATATTCTTAAAACTTTCCAGTTTACTGGGCTTTACTTATGATGGTGAAGTTTCCTAAACATGAGTTTAAGTAATCTCTGATTTACCTATCCTTCTGTGCCCCCTAGTCTTCTTGTGAGTTCAATACCCTTCATTTAATTCAACAGTCATTTACTGATTGGTTATCCTGTCCTGGAACATGAATATTTAATACAATATAAAGAATCTCAGTGAATTTTAATCACCTTTTCCCTAGTATGTTATACTAACCTACTATTGGAACTATGTCTTTACAGGACTTACTCTTGACCTTAAGTAGAAGTATACGAAAAAAGTTTTACCAGCTACTACAGATGACCTCCATATATTTCAACACAAAAAAAATCTATTGTTCCTTCTCAATGCAAATATGTGTTTGAAAAGCTGGACAATGTGACAAAAAATACAGTGTTCAAAAATACGTGAACTGTGGCTGAAACTTTTTTACCTCTTTCCAGTCACTTCATCTCCAAATTTTATTCTCCACTTAGTAAAAAATACTACAAACAAATAAGAAATATCACTTTTTACAACCTTCTCAGTTCCAATGGTCTTCAGTCACTGCCCCAAACAGTATACTTGTCATAAATACACTTAAAAATATTTTATCATGTTAGATTCCAGGGTGATGTAAGGTAGACTATATATTTTTAGATGTATTTTGTGCCTTTTCAAAATCATGCCTTTTAAAAAAAACCTGACTTTGATAGTGGTAGTGAAATGAGATGTAAAGTACGGGGTGGGCAGGAGGAGGAAAGGTTTCACAGAACACTCCCCACAAACCAGGTTTTGGGGATGGGAAAAGTGGATGATAGGATTAAGATCTTTGCAAGTCAATGGCAAACTATAGCTAGCTAACAGCTGTGTTACTGTCTCAGGGCAAAAGTGTGTACATGACTTTCAGACTGTATCCTGACTCCTGAGGTAGGCAGTGGAGACACTGCATCACTGAGTCATGCTTGCCCTGACGAAAGATGGCGGCCAAGACAAGGTAGAACAATACGGTGAAACTGGCAAGTGCAGCTCACTGTGGGAAGAGCTACATGGGACGTCATGTAGGAAGCCCTGGGTCAACATTTAAAGCTAAGGGCAGCAGCCGTGAGGGAGCTACCATGAGGTTTGGAGAGAGCCATGTTGCTGGTAGTGAAGAAGGAGAGCTATGATGTAGCAGTTAGGCAATTTGTAGTGAAGCTGATCTGCAGTGAGAAGGGAGAAGTAAGCAAGCCCCTATGTAGTTTGTAGTCAGGATCCCGTGATGGGGCCTGGTGAAGTAAGGAGGGAAACATACTGCTGCTCTGATCGTGCCCAATCTAGCTAACTCAGAAGCCATCAAGGACCCTGCCCTGCAAGACTGACCTGTTGCCTCATGGACCCAGACTCTATCTAAACTCTTGGAACTTGGGACATACTCTCTCAGAACTTGTGCCTTTCCTAGACTTCATCATGATCCAGTGTAACATGGCACAAGCTTTCCTGGACTATTACATGGAGGATGACAAGAATGCATGCCAGATCCTGAAGAAGAGTGTTGCTGCGAGACTGTTTACACAGCCAGCATAAGCATAGATAAGGATATGGGGCAAACTGGTGGCTTTTGGCTTATAGCCTTTTGGGGAGCAAGGGAAGTGCTGGGTCTTGTGAAAGAACAGGGCTCTGAGCGTAAGTGCTCTCAGCGCCCCCAAGGTTGGAATATTGTAAATAAAAACCTGTTTCTTCCAGCATTAATTGTTGGGTCATACACCAAAGCTCCATGTGAATGGGCCTGTATCTGCTCGGTTATAGTAGTATAAAAATAATAAAAAGCAGGTTGATCTATTAAAAATTTAATTTTGAGTACAGTTTATCACTTCCACCTGTGGTTGCTTTACCTGGTAAAATATTTAAACTACTTTACCTTTAGTTTTTTCATCTGTGAAATGGAAATAGTGATATTCATCATGCAGGTTATAAGTATTACATATAATCATATACTACAATTCCCAACAGAGTAAATTCTACAATTTATCATCATCATCACCATGATCTTCTCTACTGTTATTCATCCTAACAGTTATTTAATGAAATTACTTGAGCTGAAATACAATTACTTGTATTAAATATTGTTGAACTAGCTATTAAACCAATTTTGTACTTTTGTTTAAAATATAACGTTACAAAAAATGTAACAAATAAACATCTTAAGTTTAGGATTGCAATTTTGGATACTGGTAACATATTTTTTTTATTTTCATTAAAATCCATTTAAGTTTGGGCACAACTCATGAAAATTTTATATACCACTGGAAAAATGTGTGTTAAAGTGTGTTATGTTTAAAGTATGTTAACTCTCTAATGTAAATCAATGTTTAATCATAAGAGCTGGACAAATTTATTTGCATTTATGTTTAAAATGGAGAACAAATAACAAAACAGAGAAACTACTTCTAGAGACTTTGAAGGGGAAAGTCCATAGAACACATTAAAATGTTATTCAAGGTACACGCTCAAAAATTGTTGTTCAACTGATTTTAAATCTCCAAAAATAGAAAGGAAAATTTGAATATATATTTTGAGAATGGGAGTCTGGGGATTTGTTAAAGGCATTGTTCTGCATACTGTAAATCAATGTAAGTCCACACTTTCCTCCAGCACTGAAAATGTTTTAAATTTAACAAAAAGAGAGCTCCTTTCGAATCAAACAAAACATGTGATTTTGTGAAGTGCGCGTAGCATGTGCTTTTCTAGGGGTACCTAGACTGGACAGTTTAAACCCTAATAACCTCCTTTTGACTTAACTCATAAAGACCCCCATCTCCTAATTCAGTCATATTCTGAGACATCAGGAATCAGGACTTTGACATAAGAATGTGGGGGCACACAATTCATTCCATAACAGTGTTTAATGTTAATGTATTATTTAAAAATAATCTACTTATAGGTTTCATTTCTACTATGCACACATATTGTTCATGTTGTTACAATCTTTTAAACCCATTTTGAATAAGTTTCATATAGATTGTGGGGCATAAAAGTAATTTTCTTCCCACCTTCTAAGTGCTTCTAGCTGGGCTAATAATCAAATTAACAGACACAGGTTAATAGGAGAAAATCAAATTTTAATATGCTTGAATGGGGAAATCACATAAGCATGAAAATTGTAAAGACAGTGAGGCAAAATGAGGTATATATGTCATTTTGGACAAAGGAGAAAGGAGGGAAGAAGCCTGGGATTCAAAGGGGAAATAGGCATTTCATAGGTAGCTGAGATAGCAGCAAAGACATTCTTGCTGGGCAACTCAGAAACAATGGGACGGAGGGAAAGTTAGTGACCAGATATTTGCATAGATCCCTCCTGTCTACCACACTTAATTCACAGGTGCTAAAGTGAATATGCTGCACGGTGATTATGCTAAGGTTCCCTTCCCGAAGCAGCATTTTCTATCTGAAGGTCTTTAAGAAGAAAAAGTAGAGGTAAAAGAAAAACAAAGACAAACAAACAAACAAAACAAACCTATTCCTGAGTTTGTTGGGCTTAAAATGGTTTCAGCTTGAAATAACTTGCATTTCAGAGTGGCGCATTCTGGGGAGATCCCCACAATGTACATCCGCTTAAAACAGGTAACTCAACTAAAAGGGGTTAAATCATGAGTCATACAATTACACTCAGGTAATATAAAAAGTGACAAATTAGTATGTTAATTTTACATATGGTCCAATGAAAATAATTCCTATTGGCTTTTTAGAACTTAAATGGATTTCTGAATCCACCACAGTAGTAGTCATTTATGGCAGTTGGAATGAAATCGTGGATTTCTTTAGTTTCTACTCCAAAGCAGTAAGTAGCAGGCTAGTATTACATATCCAGAGAGATAAAAATTATACAAAACCTGGCAAACAAAAATATCATTTTGAAACAAAGAAGGTAAGCTAGAATAAAGTATACAACATTCTAGCTGGTAGTGTATTCATTATTGCAATTACTCACGTTACCTTAAGATAAATAAATGTGAGCATTTGTTCTCTATTATTATGTTAACCTGATAATGGTCACTCAGTAATGATGGAATGACAGCCTTTGTCACAGGACCATATGGCAAGTGTCAGAAGTATAAGAAATCCTATCAACTGCTGTAAATCACTAGATTTCCTACAAGTCGGTTCACAGACGTAGGAAATGTAAGTAGCCAGATTTATACTTTGGTTTATCTGTTTGTACAATTTCAGCTTTATCTAAGTATTGTGTATCCAAACAATAATCAGTTATAAGAATAATCTATTTAAAAAACATTTCCTTTGTAATAATTTAAAAAACTGCTAAAATGCAACCAACCCTATTTAATTTAACTTGGTAACAAGGTATTTATACATAACAATATAAATTAAGTATAAAATTATAAATATAAATATTAAGATTTTTAAAAAACTTTTACTATTAATGATAGGCATGATCTAAAGTAACTACAGGGTTTTATTTACATGGATGGTTCTATTAAAACAGGGATAACTATACTAAATCATATGGGTACAAATTTTTATCCAAAATGAGATGAGTCATTATATTTTCAAGTTTAAAATTATAATTATAAACATATTTTGCTGAACTTAAAGCTGTCTCATATTTTTTAGTTCAAATACTATAAATTTGTATGCTTGCTAAAGTGTAAAAGAGTCTCATACATCCAACTTTAAAGTGAAACTGCTAAGTTATAACTAATTAACACATACTACAAATTTTTTAAGAGTTTTTTATTTATTTATTTTCAGAGAGAGGAGAAGGGAGGGAGAAATAGCAATGTATGGTTGCCTCTCACATGGCCCTCATTGGGGACCTGGCCTGCAACCCAGGCATGTGCCCCGACTGGGAATCGAACCGGGACCCTCTGGTTCCCAGCCCGCGCTCAATCCACTGAGCTACAGGAACCGGGCACGTACTACAAATTTTTATAATTTCTATTGCTGTCATTCTCATTTCATCTTTGAAAATATTTTTAATCTATGTCAACAGAAACACAAGTATTTCCCCATTTATTTCACTAACATTGATTTTTTTACCCCATTTTGGCAAGCCAATAATTTTGAATTATGAATTTAAATTAAGGATTCACACAAGGTTTAAGCTCATGCACCCTCGTTTTAAAATATAATCCTTTATGTTAAAATTCAGATTTAACTTGCTCAGCTCAATATCTTAAAGATTAGACTACCTTCTGTAATGTCTGCTCCGACATTTCTTTCCCATTCTTCTCTGGAGTACTCTTCTTGACCCCATCATCTTCACCACACCTGAAGAGTTGTTCTGGTGGAGAATAAATAATATATTTTGGTATCTCATATACTGCTAAAATGCTGTCCTTTCATTTTAAGGAAATGGGTTCTATGGTTTCCCAATGATGAATAATCTAGTCTATTTTATTGTCAAGTATCTGGCCAATAAATAAATGTTGACTTTTTTAAGATTTTCAGCCACATAATTATGTATCTTCATAGAGTCACATTTTTTTTTTTTTTGCAGTGTAAGATTTTCAAAGGTACAACAGATCTGCAGGTTAACAATGCTGTACTTTTGTTCCTATTTTCATTCTTTTGCAGACTATGCCCCCTTTTCCTTAAAAGCAGAATTCATTGCTTTTTTTTTTATCTACACAGGCCACTACTAGTTTTGTTCTCTGGATCTTCCTCCCTGCCAGGAGGATCAGAGTGACGCGGAACAAAGCAAACAGTAACAGAACTAGGGTAGACTGAAACGGGAACATCCCTATCACGCCCCCCGCTTTTTTTCATGTAAAAGATCATGAATTGGGCAGAGTAAACCACAAAGATCACATTTCCCGAAAAACTGTGACTTTATAACAAATAAAGACTCTGGTAATGAATAATGTTATTTCTAGAAATCATTCCTATACTCACCAGGAATTTGACTTTGAAAGCTTTTCAACCAAGCAAAAATATACAAGCAACATATTAACTTTTAAAAAATCATAAAACTTCAGTTGAAATACATTAAAACCTATAAATAATATTTTTGTTATCAGATAAATTACTATGACAAATATAACTAATGTTTTCTTATTGAATTATTTCTGGGATATAATATTTCTCAAGAATAAAAGGGGCAAAAAAAGAATATATAAATCTAAAAGTATACATATCTATGATAGAGCGAAATGTTTTTGCTTCAAAGTATGCTTGGCTGCTGTAGGTCAGTGTAAAACTTTGATTTATCAACAAGAGAAAAAAACACTATTATTCTCTGTAGAGTAGAAATCCTCTCGGTATAAACAGTGACTAACAAGTTTGTTAGAGTGAATTAGGCATTTCTTTTGTCTTCGAAACATGACATATCCAATTAAAACTTCTGTACTCATGAAATAAATAGAACACTATCCTAAGGATAATAAAAGCTAGAATAGGTAGAATTTGCCACCTGGGGAATATGTACCTTTACCTTGATAATAATATATTGGTTCCCAAGTTTCATTGCTAGTCCCCTAACATCATGGGGCTGAATTCATTTAAAATATTCTTTTAGCAATATAAAAATAATATGCAAATACAATTCATCTGTTCTAATCATTTAAATATCTGCTATAGTTCTAAGCGTGATATTTACTCTAAAAAATATGAAGAGAATAAGAATGCAGAGAGCTAACAATAACTAAATAACTCCATTAAAATAAAAGCTGAAGACTGATTTAAAAATAAATTTGGTTGCAGCTTTGTGCTCCTGGGGTATGTACAAAGCCCACTGGTGGTCTGGTTGACCATGTTTACTTGTGGTTGTTTGCTAAAAAGTCTATTTCTCCCATTTGTTGGTTTTAGAAAGAATATTCAAGCAGATAGGCCCAGGCATGAGGAAAAGCAATCAAATCTCTTTCCTGGATTCTCTTCCCTGTCAAGCATTTCAGGATTTGGAAAATAAACAAAGAAGAGTAGTTAGAAATACACACTTCTTTTTTTTTTTTCTTTTTCATATTTTATTTTTTTATTTTTTATTTTTTTTTAATTAATTTTTTTTGTTTAATTACAGTTATTTGCAGCCTCTCCCCTCCCCCCTCCCTTACCCTCCCGTCCCACCCCCCCAACCTCCCTCCTCCCCCTTAGTTCTGTCCATGTGTCCTCTACAGTGATTCCTGAAAACTCTTCTCCCCATTGTCCCCTCCCCGCTCTCCCGTCTATTGTTAGCCTGTTCTTAATTTCAGCGTCTCTGATTATGTTTTGCTTGCTTTCTGCTT
>PVJI01022802.1:0-24669 GCA_004026765.1 Micronycteris hirsuta
ATCCTCGATCCTCACTGACTGTTGTCACACTGCTCCCAGCCCTGAGGGGACAACCTTGAACTCTCTCTCCCACTGCCCAGGCCTTCCTTGCTGGCCCCAAGCCCTGATCCCACGGACAGGCCTCAGGCCCTGTGCACATGGCACCAGTTGAGGGGCCGGGAGGCTCCTTCTTCACCAGACACCCTTCCCACATTCACCCGCTCACCCCAAACCCTCCCTGGCCCTCACACACCTGACCCTGGCCTCTCCAGGCTCTGGGGACCTAGGAGTTAGGACAGCTCTTGCAGCTGAGCGGGCTGGCCAGCCACACACCCCAGTGGCTCAGCCCCACAGGAATCTGCCCTGCAGAAAAGTCAAGGAGGATGGGGAGGGGCTGTGACCAGCAGGAAACCAAGAATGTTCTGGAAGGATCAGTGACCACCTGGAGACAACTGGGGATTTTCGGGGGGGGGGGGAAAGCCGGGGATGATGACATGCCCAGGGCGGGGCCTAAAGCACTGTGGGGTTTGTGGGGGGAGGTGAGACTAAGAGGCTGGACTTTGGAGAGGAAGCCCAGAAGTTGAATCTGTTAGGAGCGGGGGAGGGTGGGGCTGGGGGAGTGACTGCCAGTGAGGGTGAGAGGCCAGGGGACAGAATACAGAGCCCCCTCGTGGGCCCAGTGAAGGACCACGAGGGGGTACACAGGGCTGGGCAGAAGATCCTGAGGGCAGAACCAGCCTGGGAAAGGGGCTCCTCCGCACCCTCAGCCCTGAGCAGTCACTAGCTCGCTGATATCAGGGGCCCTCCCGGCCCTCCCTGGGACAGCCCGGCCCCTCCCAGGACAGGATGGGCCAAGCTCTCAGCCTTCCAGCAAGGCCGAGGGGCTCACAACAGTGGGCCATTCGGCCCACAGCCTAGCCGCCTCTGGGCCAATCCTGGGGCTTGGCCACGGCCCGGCCGGGACTGCAGGCACCAGCCCAGCCCCTCGCTCATTCCCTTGGCTCAAGCCAGAAGCTGAGGAGACTCAGGGGTGCCCGGTACTCCCCAGAAGTTCTCCCTCCTCCTGACAGCACAGGGAGCCCCCAAAACCTGCTCTGCTGCTTGGCAGCTCTCAGCTACCCTTGGACCAGGGCCACACAGGGAGCTGCACAGTGACTCTGTCCACACACGGCCCTGTGCCTGGACCAGACCATGGGTTCTGGAGCAAAGCACTGTATAGGCTATTCAGTGTCCCCACCTTAAATGGAGTGGCCAGCTCATAAAGAACTCTGTCCTACGGTTTATCAGACAGCTGTGGCCCACATGGGCTGCACCTGTCCAGGGGTGCCCTTCCTCCCTGTGGGTGCAGTGGTCAGACTCAGAGCCCACTGTCACAGGGGTGGCTCTACCTGGCCCAGGTGAACTGCTCACAGAGGTGAACACTTGGCCACCATGCTGTCAAGGAGAAGCTCACAGCACACCCACCCCACTCAGGACCCAGTGAAAGCTGTTTGTGGAGGACACCAGGGGCAGAGATGAGCCCTGGGCCCAGCGGAGCTGCCCCCTGAGGTCAGTGGGTGGAGAGGGTTCCAGAGGCCCCAGGCGAGGCCCCAGCGGGACGGCTCTCCCTGAGCTGCCCTTGGGGGCAGAGCCAGTAAAACCAGCCGTGTGGACCTGGAACCTGCTTTGGTCGGCTCTGCCCAGGGCCCACTTCGACCCTCTCCCCCAGCTCACTCCCAGGCCCATAAGCCCCTGGGGGTGGGAAGCCAGGGCTGTGTGCAGGCCCACTCAGAGCAGTGAGGGTCTGGGCCAGTGCAGAGAGGCCCCAGGGGTGTGGAGCAGGAGAAGGGGGTCTGCCAAAAGCCACAGAGTGAATTCCTCTAAAGAGGAAGAGGGGGCTGCCCAGACTTCCCCAGCCCACAGCTGCCACCCAGGGGACAGAGAAGGAATGTAATGGGGGTCCCTGCCAAGGAAGGGCAGCAGCCTAGGCGCTGGCCACTTTGGGAGGTGAGGAGAGGCCACAACTATGCGACCCACTGCCAAGCTGCCAAGTGGTGGCAGCCGCCCCTGCCCCATGTGGGAGGGACCCAGCTGAGGGACAGGGAACAACTCAGCCTTGACCCACGTGTCTGCTGAGCATAGACTCGGGACACTGGACACTGGCCAGGAGGAGCCCCTGCCACCACGCGGCCCACCCCACCTACCCGCGCTGCGCGATGTCCTATTAAGGACATGTCTGCGGGGGCTGCGCCGAGAGCGCCCTCCGGCCTCTTCCCTAGGCGCCGGGGCCGCGGGGACGAGCGAGGCGCGCGGGGGACTGGGCTCTGTCTGGGCCGCGATGGGGACAGCCACTGCGGACAAGGTGTCACAGGCCAGGCTGTCAGGCTGGAGGACCTGCCAGGGCCGGTGGTGCCGTACCTTTGTACCTCTCCCGCACCTCCTCGTAGGCCTGGATGAAGTCCTGCTCGTCGGGTGGCGGGCCGGGCGGCAGCAGGGCAGCCATGCCGGCGGGCGTGGGACGCGGCGGGGCGCTGCAGAGCGGAGGGAGCCTCCAGCTCTGGGCAGCCACTCTGTCCCTGTGGCCGCGAGCGCCACTTAAAGGAGCCGCCCCCGCCCCGCCCCGCACCCAGGATGCCCCACGGGAGGGGCGGGGCGGGGCCAGGGCCCGGCCGGCCTTGGGGAGCTTCGGCCGCACGTCCGGGCGCGTCCGGGAGTTGGCTCAGCTGGAGCGGGTTCCGCGGGTCCCGCGTCTGGGTTCCACCGCGCGCGCCAGCGAGCGCACACCACGTCCCTCCCCCCGACCGGGTCGCGGGCCCGCCAACAGCCTGAATTCTTCGCGTCCGGCTCCCAGCTCCTCAGCAGCCCCCTCCCTCGCCAGCCCCGACCTCTCCGGTGACCCTGTCGGATCTAGCGACCTCACCTGGCCGCCCCCGGGCGCGCCCCGCCCCGCCCTCCTCCCTCCTCTCTGGAACGCTTCCCTTGCAGCCCGCGAGCCAGAGTTGGTATTATCAACACAAAAAGGACTCAGAAAGGAAAAAATTTATGTACTATAACGGGACTGAAATAGGGACTTTTCAGAAGAAATAAAATGCTTGGTACAAATAAAAGCCATTCTTTAAGGGGACTAAATGGTAATGGAAAAATATAATAAAGATTATATAAAAAAACAAAACAAAACCAAAAACAGCCATTCTTTTGCACCCGTCAAATTGGAAAGACCCTTTCTCGGCACTGGCCAGTGTCCTCCTGTCTAGAACGCCCAGGGCTCCTTCCTCTCTGAGCTTCTGTGCGGGTTCCCTCAGCCAGGAGCAGGGGCGTTTGACCTTCTAGGGGCCAACACTGGGAAAGTCAGCAGGTCACACACAAAGGCCCTGCCCTGGGCCAGCCGCGGCACAGCTCAGAGTCCACTGCGGGGCAGGGTGACAGCGAGCAAGACCAGGGCTCCGAAGGACATTCCCAGTTGCTTCCATGTGGGGGAAAAGGGCCACTTTTAAAATCCGCATGTGACGCGGGAAAAAGACGGTCCGGCGATGGGCCCTGTACACCCGGCCCCAGGGGTGGGGGTGGGCGGCCAGCCTTCACGCCGTCCTGCTGTCCGGCTCCTGTGTTTCCCCCGCCAAGTCCCTCACTGCCCACAACACATCCTTGCCCGGCAGCCGGCCAGCGGCCTCTCCCCACACGCCTCGGGCCACTCTCCCAGCCTCGCAGGGGCCAGTCTGCCCTCCATATGCTTCACCATCATCCAGTCCTTGCGGGGGGTGGGGGTCAGCATCGGCCTGGGCAGAAAGCCTTCAACAGGCTCCTCCCTTGCCCGGCACTCGCTGGGGTGGCGCCCAGCCCTAGGTCACCCACTTCCCAAAGGGACGGGCCGCTGTCCAGCTGCCAGCCCTGCACTGGAGGCCTCTCCCTGGCCTTTCACATCCTCCTCCCCAAAAGGCAACTACTGGAAAGCAAGGCTGGGCTCTCACCAACCAGGTGGGCCCTCCTGACCTGCTCCTAGGTGCTTCCACAGCTCCCATGGTGGCAGCCAAGATTGGGGGGGGGGGCTGGAAGGCAGCTCTGCCCCAGGAGCCCAAGAAAGTATCACCATGGCATCTGGGCACTGGGCCCTGTCCTGAGGCCCGTGATGGTGCTACCGCAGCAAGCGCTACCGCAGGCCTCGCGCAGCAGGCAGAGCGGGGCCAGCAGGTGGCGCTGTGCGGCCTGCCAGCACCCGGGTCGGGAGAGGCCCTCTCTGACCCGCAGAGTCTCACCTCTCCTCCCAGTCCCACACCTGCGCGCAGCACACAGCAGCAGCCGGGTCAACCAGCTCGTGCTTGCAAATTGAAAGACGAGGCCCTTCCGCATTACCTGCAATTCGGATGACTGCCCGCTCAGCAGGGTCCAAGACACCGCCATTGCCCCCAGAGCCACTTCCACTCCTCCGGCTCCGCTGTGTCTTCCCCAGGTTCCAGGGCAGTGTGTCCCCAGGGCTGGGTGAGCTGCTGCCTCCATTGGACCCGTCCTCAGCCACAGCCCGCACCTCATGGTCCTCACCCGACATGGCTTCCTGGAGAGGGAGCAGGAGGGGGTCACATCTCTGGGGAGCTGCACACTGACCCGTCACCTTCTTAACCTAGACACTGGCCCCACCCATCCACCCTATCAGCTGAACACCACCTCATGCACATACTCACCACCCACCCTCTGCACCCAGACGTGGAAGACCCTCTCCCACCACCCAGGTTGGCCTCACCCTCTCCAGATCATCCCGCAGACACCATACAGTGACCCCCTCAGCACTGACCCCCTCTCCCCAGCCTATCACTGGGACACTGACCACCCCATTGTTGCCCCTCCCTTCTCTTAGTCACCCAAACACTGCGCCCTCTGTGCTGTCACCCATGGGCTCCCTCCACCAGAGGACACGGACCCCACCCTCCGCCCCACCACTCAGGCACTGCCCTCCACCCCCAGCACCCCGACCCGGACCCTGTCTCCTCTAGTCCTCTGATCATCCCTGACGGCCGCCCCTCCCCTCCAGGACCCTAGCCCCATCCCCTGGACAATGGCGCTGTACTTCCAAGCTATCTCAGCCTCCAGGACTCCCGGGGCCCCACCCCAGCCCCAGTCCCGCGCAGTCCCACCGTGGTCTCCGCAGTGCGTGCCTATAAATAGCTGGAGCCGCAGTGCCGTGGGCCGCACGAGCTCGCTGCGGCAAGGCTGGGAGCCCGGGCCGCCGCTCCAGCAGCCCACTCTGAGTGCACACACACCCGCACCGCCGGCGCTGCCAGAGTGCACGCACACCCACTCGTGCACACTCCTCAGCTCCCCATCCCCAAGAGCGCTGGCGTGCGGGAGGTGAATGGAGCTCTGTCCCGGCGGGGGTGGGGTGGCGTGGGGGCACAATGTGGGCTCTGTGCCTCGGCCCTCAGGCTAAGGTCTGGGAAAGAGACAGGGGGCACCGACCCGGGGGCCACTCCGCCCCGTCTTCCACAGCCTCCTCCACCGGCCTCCTGTGCTTCAGCCCCCCGCCCGGCGCCCTGCGGCCAGCCGAGCCTCTCCAACAGTCTTTCCTGCCCACACCCCGGGCACCGCCCGACCAGTTCCGCAGTCTCCGGCCGTCAGAGGTGGTGTCCTCCGGAGGGAGGATGGGCCGCGACGCAGCCCCTAGTTGCGGAACGCCCGCAGACGGATAGCTCCCACCTAACCCCGAAGCTCCCGCACGCTGCGCGCCTCTCCATCCCAGCCCCGGTCATACGTGCCTGGTGGCTCAGCTCGGCTAGGCTCGGCCGCCGCAGCCAGACTGCTTGGACCCGGAGAGCCGCGGAGGCGACGCAGGCGGGGCGAGCCCCGAGCCCCGCCCCGGCTCAAAACCGAGCGCCGCCCGTACAATCCGGGCGCCGGAGTGCGTGTGGGCCAGGGGCTCACGGAGGCGGCGGGGCTGGAGCGCTAGCTCGGCTCGACCTCAGCGCGCCTACCGCGCACCCCCCTATCGCCAGGCACACCCCGCCACCTCCCCACGCATTCAGGGCGGGTCGGTCGGCAGGGAGACGTTGTTGGGGGCGCGTGCCTAACACTACGGCTACGTGGGGTCGCTCGAGTGCGCTCTGGGTCGGGCCTTGGCGGGCGGCCCAGGACCTTTCCAAAGGAGCAGCGGGGTCTGCCCCCGTCCCTGCCACTAGCCACGCCGAGTTCCCTCCCGCCTTGCAACACCGGTTGGACTCTGGCAGGTTCCTCCGCCCAGTTTCACGTTTATTCAAATTACAGCGTCGCGCTCGGGCAAAGTCTGGCCTCGGCGGGCGGGGTCCGGCCATCCGCCCTCCTCCTGGGCTCTGCTGACCCCTGGTGGCTGGGTCGGCCCCTGAGGAGACCGGGCTCCGGGCCCCGAGCCCCGGCCCTCCTCCTCGCCTCGCGGGTCCCTGCACCGCAGCAGGAGGCAGGGCTGCAACAGGAGGCGCGGGCTCAGGCGGCGGAGGGATCTGTAAGGCTGCGTGGAGCCGGAGCCGGAGCCGGAGCCGGAGCCGGAGCGGGAGCCTGGGGAGCAGGAGGCCAGAGACAGGGCCGAGAGGGGCCCCTCGGGTTAGGTGGCCGGGGAGTGGGCCAAAGGCCCAGAGGGGTTCCCAGGGGGCGCCCGGGGTATGTGCTCGCACGTGATGAGGTGTGTGGGCAGCGCCTGGGTGTCATGAAAGATGACGAAGATGCTGGGCTGGTGGAGGCAGTCCACAGCGCTGTCGTAACGCAGGAGCACGTGGCCCGGGGCCCGCTGAGGGGGCGCCCGTAGCTCGCGGTTTCCCAGTCCGTAGTCGCCGGTCAGCACCCGCGCCACAAACACTGCCTTGTGGCCGTCGGCATTGGGGGGCGAGTAGCGGTCTTGCACCGACAGGGAGGCGCGCTTGGCGAAGTACACCCCCTTCCCGTACAGCGTGCCTGTGGGCAGGACAGGCTGGAGTCAGGGTCGCCCGGGGCGGCAGACCCCCACGCCCCTGCCCTACCCAGGCCTCACCGTTGCGGCCGCAGAAGCTGCGATTGAAGCCATACATGCAGATGTCTGGGACGGCGAGCGCTGACGTGCCGTGGTACAGGACGTGCTCAACCGGGCGCCGCTCACAGCGCTGCTCCAGGCGTTCTCGGTGCAGCTCGTACTGCTGCTGCAGCAGCGGGTGCAGCAGGCGTTCCACCTGCCAGGCGATGACAGGGCTGTTTGAGTGCGCGGAGACACACACACACACACCCTAGGCCTCTGGGCCGACGGGACAGAGCTGAGCCAGGAAATCAAGAGCCCTGTATTGGACGTCAGGGCCTGGGGAGATGGCACAGCCCCAATCGTGCTCTGTCTAGCAGTAGACGTTAGTTGGACATTAGCGACCTAGATGGGGCTCCTAGTGGCACTGGAGGGCTTCCAGGAAGGCCTGCAGGTGAGCAAACCCAACCACTCACAGGATATTGGCACCCACAGCCAGGCCTCTGTAGACAAAAGCTAAGCCAAGTGCCCACTCTGCCCTCAGGGCTTCACTCCCAACACCAAGACACACCTGGACTCTGTGCTGGGAAGGCTGGGGGACCAGCCAAAGTCAGCCTTGGACCAGCTTGTGGGACCCACACAGAGTTTCTGAAGAAATTCTAACTAGTCTCTGCAGAAGGATGCAGAAGAATGTCATGTGCGTAAAACAAGACTGGTTAATGTGAAAAAGAAATACTCTGAAAATTAGCAAGTTCCTACCTTAAAAATGGAATTGATGAACAACTAATTTTAAAATACATTAAAAAAATTTTTTTAGCCCTGGTTGGTGTGGCTCAGTGGATTAAGTGCCATCCTGTGAACCAAAGGGTCGCAGGTTCGATTCCCAGTCAGCACATGCCTGGGTTGTGGGCCAGGTCCCCAGTTGGGGGCACTCAAGAGACAACCACACATTGATGTTTCTCTTCCTCTCTTTCTCTCTCCCTTCCCCCTCTCTCTAAAAATAAATATATAAAATCTTTTTTAAAATAATAAAAAATATTTTTAAAAATTTAAAGAACTCATACAACTCCACATCAGGAAGATGAACAATCCAATTAAAAAATGGGTAAAGGACCCAAACAGACACTTCTCCAAGGAGGACATACAGAGGGCCCAGAGACATATGAAATGATGCTCAGCAACACTAGCCATCAGAGAGAGGCAAATTAAAACCACAATGATCCCTGCTGGTGTGGCTCAATGGATTGAGTGCAGGCCTGTGACTGAAAGGGTTGCAGGTTTGATTCCCAGTATAGGGCTCATGCCTGGGTTGCAGGCCAGGTCCCCAGTAAAGGGTATACAAGAGGTAACCACACATTGATGTTTCTCTCCCTCTTTCTCTCTCCCTCTTTCTATCTCCCTTCCCCTCTCTAATAAATAAATATTTTTTAAATAATAAGCCACAATGAGCCCTGGCTGGTGTGGCTCAGTGGATTGAGCGCGGGCTGGGAACCAGAGGGTCATGGTTCGATTCCCAGTCGGGGCACATGCCTGGGTTGCGGGCCAGGTCCCCTGTGAGGGCCATGTGAGAGGCAACCTTGCATTGCTATTTCTCTCCTTCTCTGTCTCCCTCCCTTCTCCTCTCTCTCTCTAAAAATTAATAAATAAAATCTTTAAAAAAAAAATAAGCCACAGTGAGCCCTGCCTGGTGTAGCTCAGTGGATTGAGCGTCGGCTGCGAACCAAGGGATTGCTAGTTTGATTCCCAGTTGGGGCGCATGCCTGGGTTGCAGGCTGGGTCCCCAGTAGGAGCTGCATGGGAGGCAACCACAAGTTGATGTTTCTCTCCTTCTCTTTCTCCCTCCCTTCCCTTCTGTCTAAAAATAAATATATCTTTAAAAAAAATAAGCCACAATGAGATAACACTTCACACCAGTCAGAATTGCCATCATAAACAAATAAATAAACAACAAGTGCTGGCAAGGATGTGGAGAAAAGGGAACCCTAGTGCACTGTTGGTGGGAATGCCGACTGGTGCAGCCACTGTGGAATTTCCTTAAAAAACTAAAAATGGAACTATCTTTTGACCTGGCCATTTCACTGCTGGAATTATACCCTAAGAATCTGGAAACACCAATTCAGAAGAACCTATGCACCCCAATGTTCATAGCAGCAC
This sequence comes from Micronycteris hirsuta, assembly GCA_004026765.1. Taxonomy (NCBI): domain Eukaryota; kingdom Metazoa; phylum Chordata; class Mammalia; order Chiroptera; family Phyllostomidae; genus Micronycteris; species Micronycteris hirsuta. Next base: position 9,056 of record PVJI01022802.1, read on the forward strand.
AATTTACAATAGCCAAGTGTGGAAGCAACCTAAGTGCCCATCAGCAAATGAGTGGATCAAAAAACTGTGGTACGTTTACACAATGGAATTCTACGCAGCAGAGAGAAAGAAGGAGCTTAAACCCTTCTTGACAGAATGGATGGAACTGGAGAGCACTATGCAAAGTGATATAAGCCAGGTGGTGAAGGACAAATACCTTATGATCTCACCTATAAGTGGAATCTAATCAACAAAACAAACAAGTGAGCAAAATAGAACCAGAGACATGGAAATAAAGAACAAACTGACAGTGACCAGTGGGGAGGGGGGACGGGGAGAGAAGGAGAAGGGTCAAGTCAAGGAACATGTATAAAGGACCCATGGACAAGGACAATGAGGGGACAGGGAGGACTGAATGTGGGAAGGGGGTGGTGGGCAGGGCAGGGGAGAGTAATAGGGAAAAAATGGGGACAACTATAAATTTTTTTAAATTTTTTTAAAAAGAATGAAATTGCTGAATCAAATCTAACAGGTAGACTGAATAATAAGATCATGGAGATGGAGTTCAGGAGCGACCCAGAGTGCAGAGCTAAAGAAAGGAGATGGAGACTATGAGAGAACAGGTGAGACAGGAACTCTGTGACAGGAACCCCACTGGAACAGGGCAGAAGGTGGCAGGAGCAAGAGAGGTGCTGATGGAAAACAGTTTCCCTGAGCCAGAGGTGGCGTCTTCAGGTGGAAAGGAGCCATGAATAAGGGCAGTGTGGAATGACACATCCCTGGCACCTACCTGCCAGAAAACATCAACCTTCAAAGTGAAAGACTACTAATGTCCGCATACACACCAACGTCAACGTAGAAATGGAAAAAAGTCTCACATTCTTACACTGGGCTACTTGCTGCCAATACTGGGTGCTAAGAGACCATCAACATCTTTTTTTTTACTTTCCAAGAGCAAAATAATTTAAAGAGAAAAGAAAAAGAGTAATATCATTAAAAAACCTGGAGGAAGCCCGGCTGGTGTAGCTCAGTGGATTGAGCGCGGGCTGGGAACCAAAAGATCCCGGTTCGATTCCCAGTTGGGGCACATGCCTGGGTTGCAGGCCAGGTCCCAGTGAGGGCCATGTGAGAGGCAACCATACATTGCTCTTTCTCCCTCCCTTCTCCTCTCTCTAAAAATAAATAAATAAAATCTTTAAAAAACAAAAAAACCTGCAGGAAGACATATTTTGATCCTGAACACTATATCCAGCCAAACTGTTAACGGTGAGGACAAAATCAGGACACATTAAGATAGGCAAGATCAGCTGTGCTCAATTAGGTGAACAGAAATGTCTTAAGTAAACACATGTAATTTTTGTTTGAAAAAGAATAGTTGACACCATTATCAAATTATAGTTGCCAGTTAACCCTAATTGTAAAAGGCAAACTAAATGTAAAAGTCCAAGATGGTTACAGCCAGCTCAAGGAGATACTTCTACTGAACAGAAAAAAGATCAATGCGAGAGGGTGACCGGGGGGCAGAAAGGACGACCCAGCAGCCAAGCCCAGGACAGAAAAAAAATGGAGAAAATGAGAAAAATTAAGAGCCGCTAGTCCCTGAATCCTAGAATACCCTCTTTCACGTAACCCAGTTTTAATCACTGGGATTCCATTTCCCCATGTTCCCTATGGTTCAGTGGTAAATATTTTCCATTATCATTATCTATCCATCAACCTCCCGTCCAAGGACGGAGCTCTGTGGTGGTCACAGAAAAAAAGACCAAGTCCACGTGCCCACCTGGACAACAGAACAAAGACGACGTAACCGGCCGCGTGTGAGAGAGAAGATGGAAGAGAAGAGGGTGTTCTTCTGGCCATCACCCAGGAAGGTGAACAACAGTTTCCAAAGTTCAGTGGGGGGAAAACACTCAACTGTATCCTCTAGAGCCACACAGGTTCTACCTGGAAAACTCAAAGTGTACACAACTGATGAAACTGGCCAGGGAGTCAGGGACGTGACTGCCGTTGTGGCCCTCCTCTCCCAAAGAGCAAAAAGGACAGCTGCTAGGTCCAGGAGTGGAGGAAAATACTTGGTCCAAAGTTTATCAGCCATCTCCAGGAAAGCAGTGTGGTGGGTGGTGGCTGATGGTGGTGGATGGTGGCGGTGAACAGGGCCAGGTCTGGGGAAGGCCAAAGGTTCTGCCTTTCTGACCAGCTCCAGGTTGTTGAGGCTGCTGGGCCCACCCACAACTTTTCACATCAAGAGCCAAGCATCTGCCTGGCACCACTGGCACAATGAACCAGCTCTCGCCGTCCCCTCCTTCGGGCCCTCTGCGAGCCTCCCCATAAGAACACAGCCCTGCTCTCTGCTCCTGGCACCCTCGTTCCCTTCCTTCCTTTCACAATCAGCTCATTTCAGACTGGTTCCTGCCCTCACCTTCCAGTCACTCCTCATTCTCCAGCCCAGCTCCAGCTCCAGTCAGCTGAACAGCCCGCAGAGCCTCCTCCCCAGTCCTTTCTTCCGGCCACGCAGATGTCCTGGACCTCCCTGCGCTCCAACCCTCCTCCCCACCTCCAGGGTCCCTTCTCAGCCTCTCCTCCCTGCACTCCTGGGGTTTCACTCTGGCTCCCACCAGTTGGTCCCAGCCTTTCGTGAAGAACACTCATGCTCAGAGTTGCCACACTTAGCAAGTAAAACGACAGGAGGCTGCTGTGGCGCTGCAGCCAGCCCTCTTCTTGCTGGAGCGGACCATGGAAGGCAGAAGAGCCCACCAACAGCACAGGCATGCAGTCCTCACAACAGCCGTGAGATGGCAGCACCACCCCATGCTCCGGATGAGGAAACTTGTGGAGAAGGTCACACCCTCTTCTAAGTGGCACAGCAGAAGCTTGTTCAAGCCTTTCAAGTCCTGGGACCCCCAACCTCTAAGCCCTTGTCTCCCCGACCCAGACTTTGTGAACACCCTCTGGGCAGAGACCAGGGCTGGTGCTCCCCCTCCCCCAAGAGCTTCCAGCCTGCCTCACACCCGGCAGCTCCCAGCCAGCTGACCCTGACAGGCAAGAATGACAGCCCACAGGCTGTGCAAGATGAAAGCGGTGCCCTGAGCCCAGGAGGCCATGAGGCTGAGGAGACCGACCCTGGACTCACCCTGATGATGCGGATCCTTCTGTGGACAGTGTCCAGGGAGTTGTAGAAGGCTTGCACCACCGCCTGGAACTCCTGGCTGCTCTCCACCAGACACTCCAGCCTGCCCAAGGGCCCCTTCAGCCCCTGCTGTGGCACTGACACAGGGGAGAAAGAGGATCTAGGCCATGTCTGGGGCCGGGGCAGGGTCCCTGAGAGCTGGCCAACCAACCCCCCCACCCCCCGCCTCCTCCAGTCCCAGGTGCAGACTCACGGGTGGGGCTCGAAGCCTCCAAAGCCAAACTTGGATCCCTGGGGCCTGCCAGCAGTGCTGCTAAGTGGCGGGCCGCACAGATGGGCTGGACCCCAAAGCCACGGAGGATAGCGTAGTCCTTCTGAAGGGCAATACTCACACCGTGGCACCGCTCTAGGCGGGCACACAGCCTTGTGGGCAGCATGTGACCCTGAAGTCCCACTGTCTCCTCTTGGAGGTGCACCTCCAAGGCAGCCCCCAGGGCCCGGTCCAGCTCATCCAGGTCCTGCTCAAAGGCCACATGTACCACCAGCTGGGCCTGGCCCCCAGTCCCCCCACCCAGCAGTGCTTCTTCTGCCTCCAGTGTGGTTGGCTCCAGCAGGGAGAGGGCCAGTGCTTTCTGCAGTGCAGCAGCCTCCTCCTGCTCAGCCACCTGGCCTTGTGGCTCCAGTGACCGGTGGAGAGCCAGCTGTAGTGCGGCTTCTTCCTCCAGCTGCCCAGATGCGCCAGTGCCAGGTGCTGGTAGCTCCTCCTCAAACCTAGGTGCAGGCTCCTCCTCCAGCTGTCCCTCACGCTCCTCCTCCCTGGGTGCCAGGGACAGCCCATTCTCGCTGTCCAGGCCCTCCAGGGTGGCCAGCAGCTCTCGAACCTCCTCTGGGGACAGAGAGGGTCACTAGTTAAGGGGTCAAGCCCAGCCAGGGTGGGGCTGCAGGATAGGATGAGCCAGGGAATGGATGAAGATGGGGGTTTAGGAGGTATGGGATCACAAGACAGGAGGGAGTGAAGAGCAGGGCAGAGGGTGAGTTCGAGAAATGGCCACAGCACCAGGTCCCCGGGGTGGGGCGGGCACTCAAGAGGCAACCACACATTGATGTTTCCATCTCTTTCTCCCTCCCTTCCTCTCTTTAAAAATAAATAAATAAAATCTTTTAAAAAGGTGGGGCACAGCATATGCTGGGTATCCCCAGGGAGCCCTACCCAGGCTCAGATTCTCCTGGTCACTGCCTGTGCTCTCCAGGGGCCACAGAGAGTGGGACTGGCTAAGGAAGGCCTGGAGGGCCTCAGGAAGGTCCACCTGTCAGGAGAGAACGTTAGGGTCCACTGGGCCCACACCCCTCCCAGGCCTCTGAGCAGCAGTGGAGGAGGCACCAGGCTGAGGTGTGAGAAAGGGGAGGGACAGGGGCGGGCTCCAACTCTACCTCTGCAGAGTCTGCGTCCAGATGCTCGGTCCCAAAGACACACTGGAACTGAGCCTCCAGCTCCTGGAGAAGGTGCTGCCCCTCTGGGCCCAGCAGGAACTGGGCACTGCCTGGGTGCTTCAGGCTCAGCACATGGCAGCTGATGCTGCCTAGCAGACTTTGCAGAAACTCCTGGGCCGCCTGGCATGGGGCCAGGGCTCCACAGAGCTGCAGGACCGTTGGGGTAGGGGGCAGTTTACAGGTTTAGGGCACAAGAAAGGTACCCAGAGCCCCCAGGAAATGGGGCCAAAGGTGAGGAATCCTCAAAGATTACTCACCCGAAAGCCAGTCATATCTGATCCTTCGAGTGGGAAGAGGGCGATGTCCCCCAGGCCGGTGAGGAGGTCCCCATGGTAGAGTTGTATGAAGCGCATGGCCCCCGGCTCCATCGACAGCACCAGCTCCGCCAGCCCCTCCTGCTCCGGTGAGCCCGCCTGCTCCAGAGACCCCATGGCACTCTCTGTTGGGCTCACTTGGCCTGGAGACCTTATAGGCCTCGAGCTTACCACTCCTGCCTGCCCTGAATACCCCACGGGCTCCAGGCTTTCCATCCCCTCCTGTCCAAAAGACCCCACGGGCCCCACGATGACTGGCCTGTCATGTTCCAGGGACCCTATGGGATCTGTCCTTAGACAGGCTCCTGACTGGCCTGTTGCCTCCTCAGAGCCCAAGGTCACCGTCTCTACACCCTTCAGTGCCCTCTCTGGCCCTCCAGCCTCCAGGAGAGCACGTTCCGTGGCCCCAGCCCTCAAGTCAGCCAAGTGGTCCCCTCCACTGGGGTTCTCAGCAAGCTCCTCGGGCTCCAGGACATCGTAGTGGGGGACCAGGCTCAGCTCCAAGCCCTGTAGGCAGTGGTCCTGCTGCAGCACCCGTTCGGCCACTGGGGAAAAGGGAGAGGACAGGAGGCCTATCAGTGGTCTGAGGGAGGGGGGATGGGCCAAGTCTATCTTGCCCCACTTACCCTGCCACTGCTGGAAAGTGACCACGGTGCCCAGCTGCCCCGGCAGGCTGCGCAGTCCCTCCAGTGGGCCCCCACCACTTCGACGCTCATTCTCTAGGTATAGCTCCAGCAACAGAGAGTCCACAGGCGAGGTGCCCCCCAGCACACGCACTGCTCGGGCCTGGGGCACCCACGCCAGGGATACTTCAGCCCCATCCAGGCCCAGAGCCTGGACCCGCTCCTCCAGCATATGGAATTCTGTGGAGAAGGTTCAAGTTGTCTCAGGGCATCTCCCCTAACCGACCCACCTGTTCCTTTACCCCCTCTCACCTGCCTCAGAGAGGGGCTTGGGCAGCTGGACCAGGGCCCTGTCTGGTCGGGGACTGGCCAAGACGTGGCAGGGCTGCTCCGGGTGCCCCATGGCATGCAGCAGGGCCTGGATGTGCTGCTCCAGGCGCTGGGGTGCAGTGCCAGGGGGCAGTCCTTGGAGCAGCAGGCGTGCAGGGGCGCGAGGCGGGGCTGGCCACAGGCTCAGCCGAGCACCTGGCAGCACATGCTCCTTCTGGGCCAAGACCCTTGCTGCGTCTGTGGGCAGGGGTGGGGTGGGGAGAGGTGTCAGTGCCGGTGGCCCATAAGGTGCCCAGGCTTCCCTTTCTATCAGCCCCCTCACCTGCGGGCTCCTGAAAAGTGAGTACACCCCCGTGGCCAAGTCTCTGCCAGCTCAGCACCGGTCCCCCCCCAGAGCGTCGGTGGTTCTCGAAGTAGAGCATGAGCAGTTCATCAGGGAGGTTGGGGGGCAGCCCGCTGAGCTCCACTGCCGCCCCCGCCTCCTCTTCCTCTGCCATCACAACCCTAGGGCAAGGACGGGGGTAGGGTAGCCACCCCACAGTCCTGTCTCACCCCTCCCAGCCCCCTCCAACCCTCCTTCTCCCTCCCCCACAGCATTCCCTGGCACCCCCCTTCATCTTGGGCAGCCCACATCCCGCACTTACACTGCCCCTTCTTGGGCCTCCCCAGCCCACGCCTTTAGCTAGGACTCGGGTCCTGCTCCTACTTCAAAGGAAGAAGGCCAGGGGCCAGAAAACAAAAGTGAAACTGTCTTCAGGAAGGAAGGGAGGGGCCTGACGGGCTGGTCGGGGTGGCTGCCTGGAAGGTGCTTCCCTTCCTACTGGCAGGCCCTCCTGCAGAACCTTCCACCCCACAGCAGCTCTTCAGCCCGAAGAGACCCCAGTGACCAGGTGTTGGCTGGGCATGACCGACTGGTCCACCCATCGGGGGGAGTGGCCAGCTGGCTGTCCTGTGCTCCCACTGTCCTCTCTCTGTGAACCTAAAAATGGCCAATCACCCTCCCTACTAAATCCACCAGGGGGCTCCCGTTGCTGCCCCTACTCACGGACCTCAAGCCTCTGGGTTCCCTCCCCAACAGCAGAAGCACCTTGGGTCTCCAGGCACACCCCTGGCTCAGACCTCCTTTCAACTCTCCCCAGCAACCTAACCTCCCCAGACTTGCTCCTCCCTTCATACCTAGCAGGGGAGCAGCTCTACCCTTGACCAACAATCACTTCCCGGCACAGCCTTCCTCTGCCTCCTCTACCCGCTGCCCGGGTCTCTCTGCCCTGGTCCATGCACCTGCCCAGTCTTCCCATCTCACATCATCACCTTCATCGTCGTCACTGTCATCATGGAACCCCAGAAGGTGCAGGTACTGTGCCTTGCTGCTGCAAATCCTCGTCACGGAAGGGGAGATGGAGGCACAGACAGGACCCGCGGTAATGGTCACAGCTGGGCTGCTCCTTTAGAAGCCGACTCCTTCTTGGCTCATGCTCCATTTGCTTCCAACCTCTCAAAGAGGTGTGCTCACAACTCTGCTGTATCTCCCTCCCACCTCCCGTTTACCCACCAGCCTCCACCCCTGTTGCTCTGCCAGGGGACTGAGGACCTGCATGGCCTGCACCTCCAGCTACACACCTGGCTCCTGGGCTGACCGCACCCTGGTCTGACCTCCATCATCTCCCACCTGGATCACTAACCTTCTAACCTAACTAATCTCCGTCTGCCACGCCCACCCACCTCCACCGTCCCTCTTCAACAGAGCAGGCAGAGTGAGCCTTGTAAAGGGGCACCAAGCTGCTACAGCTTAGGCCATGGTGAAAGCCAGAGTCACTCACAGTAAAAGCCGAAGTCCTTTGGAGGGCCTGCCAGGCCCAGCCTGACGGAGTCCCAGTGCCCTCCATGGCTCCATCCCCCTGGGCTCCCCATGTCCAGCCAGCTCTAGCCTTTTCCGCCCGTGCAGCCAACTGCCCCCACTCAGTGTCCTTGCACTGGCCTTTCCCACAGAGCCACCTGGCCACACTGCCTCTTACCCACTCTTAGTTGCAGATTTAACTTGAAGCGAAAAGTCTTTAAGGACCTTATACAGGCCATTTCAAAGGCCCTGACCTCAGCTCTATATTTGTCATTTTTTATTGTTTCCTCAAATTACATGAACTTTCAGCTCCACAAAGCACCAGTGTGTCCCTGCCTGCCCTATATTTTCTCTCCTCGGAGAGCTCGCCACCTCCTAAGACGCTGTGTAATTTCTCTATTATGCTGCTCCCTGGCTGCAGAGGGCCGCCCAGGCAGCTGTGCCCTGGGGCAGCTCCTGTCACGACCAGATTGCTGAACTGTCACGAACCAGTCAACCAGTCGTTAGACTGGTGGCAGCTTACACTCTGTCATGCTGAAGGTGCCAACCAGGGCTTCCCCTCGCCAGACCCAACATTGAACCAGCACACCCCGGACACAGGACAGAGCCTTTTCCAAACCATTGCGGGGCCTGAGGGAGGACAACCATGCAAGAGCACAGCAAGGTCCCCAGGCCCCAGGCGGAGAGGCGCTGCAGCAGGTGGTGTCCCTGGCTGCAGCGGTCAGCACCTGCTCAGGACCACCGCTGGAGCGGAGGGGAGACGTGAAGCCCCCAGTCCTGGGACGTCTCTAAGCCTCAGCCCCTGAGGTGTGAAGACAGTGAGGATGAAAGGTCTCCTATGGGTCCTGGAATAGTTTGCTTTCCGTGACCGGTGCAGATGATGGAGCAACTAAATGATCAGGCCTCTTGATCGGGGATAGCCTTGGATGAAAGGGAAAGCGGTGTTTTTAATCCAGGAAAGGATGGAGAGTGTTTGGTACCCCCAGTAATCCCAGGTTTAGGAATAAATTTCTCAGCTCTCTGAACCAAATTGGCCTGGCAGACCTCTGCCTCCTGGCGTCTTCAGCCACCACGGCCCAAGTCCACTTGTCGGCGGACATTGTGGGACGCGGGGCTTGGGCCTAGGACTCCGAAAGGAGCCAGTACGGCGGCCGCAGCGTGTAGAGTCCGCGGAGGAGAAGCCCCACATTCGCAGCGGAGGCCCCGCCCCGCCCCGCCTGGCCCCGCCAACGCCGTCCGGCCCCGCCCAGCGCCCGGCCCCGCTCCGTCACAAGGCATCTCTGCGTCTTCCCATCCGCAGGCGCAGGCCCAGCCAAGCCGGCTGCGGAGCGGTTGCGGGTTTGGGTGCGGGCGCAGCGGCCATCGACCGCGCGGCCGCACAGCGGACACAGTGAGTACCGTCCTGAGGAGCCCCGCGAGTGGTGAGTCCCCGGCCCAAGCTACCAGTCTACCTGCTGAACCTCGGGGTCGGCCGCCTCCGCCCCCGCGCGGACCGTGCGTAGCCGAGCCGCGCCACTGGGGGGTCAGTCGGTCGGTCTGGCCCGGGCTCGCGGCCCGCTTGGGGCCCGGACGGTGGCCAGGGGTCGAGGGCCCGCGGCCTGGAGCGGGAGGGAGGTGGCGATGCGCTGCGGTGGCGGCGGGACCCGCGGCCCGAGCGCCCGCCGACCAGGCAGAAGGGCCCACCCTGCCCTCGAAGCAGGTTCGGTGGCCGCCGCCCCCGTCCGCTTCGCCCCCACGCCTGCTTTGTTTCTCCGCACACCCTCTGGTCCCTTCCATCCCCCACACACCCCCGCACCCCGCTGTTCCTGGCTTACCCCACTGGCAGGCACCCCGGCGGCCGATCCAGGCCTGCTGCCCCCACCCCGGGAGTGAGGGACGGACGGGCCCTGCTCTCCGAGAGGAGCAGGGCTCTCGCCGCTCACAGATGGCCTGCGGATTTCCTGGGATAGAAATAGCCGCTGGCTCTGGCCCCTCAAAGCGGCTTAAGGGGCGGGATGCTAAGGGGAAGGTCCGGGCACACCCCACACCTCCCGACCGCGCCCCCAGTCCCGACCTGGCGGCTCCGACAGGGAGACCCCAGATCGGTGGGAAGGCCCTTCCATTTGCTTCTAAGAAGCAACCGGAGCCCTAAATCCCGAGACTGACAGCCATCTCCTCCTCCACCCCTCCTCCACCTTCGGGACTGGCCTAGAGCAGCCTCTAGCCCCAGAAGCCCCAGGCCCAGCAACCCACCTGGTACCACCCTGCCCCGCTCTCCTGACCCCTCTGTCCAGGGCTCCAGACTGACCAGAGAAAAAGATCATGAATTCCCCTTCCTGCGACCGATTTCAGTTTCTTGCAGCTGGTGGGGCAGCCCCAAGCTGATGCTGGGGACTGGTCGCCCCAGGGCTGACTGTTCTCTCTCTTTCCTCTAGGGGGAGACCACAGAACCTGAAGCCATGCCTCATGAGAAGAGTTTCTTGGTGTCTGGGGACAACTATCCTCCCCCCAACCCTGGATATCCTGGGGGGCCTCAGCCCCCCATGCCTCCCTATCCTGCAACCTCTTACCCACAACCCCAGTTCCAGCCTTCCCCCTATGGCCAGCCAGGATATCCCCAGGGCCCAAGTTCCTACCCCCAAGGGGGTTATCCTCAGGGCCCCTACCCCCAAGGGGGTTACCCTCAGGGCCCCTACCCCCACGGGGGCTACCCCCAGGGCCCCTATCCCCAAGGGGGCTACCCCCAGGGGCCATACCCACAGAGCCCCTTTCCACCCAACCCCTATGGACAACCACAGGTCTTCCCAGCCCAGGACCCTGGCTGTGAGTAATGGGCAGGGGCTCAGGGCGGGCAGGGGCTCCAGGCGTCCACAGGTAGCGCTGACCCAGCCCATCCTGCTCCTCAGCACCTCAGCATGGGAACTATCATGAGGAGGGACCCCCGTCCTACTATGACAACCAGGACTTCCCTGCCACCAACTGGGACGACAAAAGCATCCGCCAGGCCTTCATCCGGAAGGTGGGCCTGGGGCTAGGGTAGGACGGGGCAGAAGCAGTGGCACTGGGCAGGCTCTGAGCAGCCCCTCCCTCAGGTGTTCCTGGTGCTGACCCTGCAGCTGTCTGTGACTCTGTCCACTGTGGCTGTGTTCACGTTCGTCACGGAGGTGAAAGGCTTCGTCCGGGACAACGTCTGGACGTACTATGTGTCCTACGCTGTCTTCTTCATCTCCCTCATCGTTCTCAGCTGCTGTGGGGACTTCCGGCGAAAGCACCCCTGGAACCTCGTTGCACTGGTAACCCCAAAACCTGAGCCCCTGTCCCCCACAGCTCAGCCTTCCCACCCCACACTCACAGTTTGCACTGACGGGGGGGGTGGGGCTGAAGTGGCCCCCACACCCAAGGCCTTGTGTCCCACAGTCAATCCTGACCATCAGCCTGTCCTACATGGTGGGCATGATCGCCAGCTTCTACGACACCGAGGCGGTCATCATGGCTGTGGGCATCACCACGACCGTCTGCTTCACAGTGGTTATCTTCTCCATGCAGGTGAGGGGTCCTGGTAGTCAGCTCCCCATGTGTGTGAGGGCCCCCAGGTCGGGCTGCTGGCTTGGGGCCTTGCAGGCTGGGCACCCAGGGCCTGCTGTCCCCTGTGCCCGCAGACCCGCTATGACTTCACGTCCTGCATGGGCGTGCTCCTGGTGAGTATGGTGGTGCTGATCGTCTTCGCCGTCCTCTGCATCTTCATCCGCAACCGCATCCTGGAGATTGTATACGCCTCACTTGGCGCGCTGCTCTTCACCTGCGTGAGTGAGGGGCTGCCTGGGGCAGGGGCAGGCACGGGTGGGCGAGCAGGTCCCTGAGCACCGTGTGCTGTCACCCCAGTTCCTGGCAGTAGACACCCAGCTGCTGCTGGGGAACAAGCAGCTGTCGCTGAGCCCAGAGGAGTATGTGTTCGCGGCACTGAACCTGTACACAGACATCATCAACATCTTCCTGTACATCCTCACCATCATCGGCCGTGCCAAGGAGTAGACCGAGCCCTGGCTCGCACGGGGCCCCACGCAGGTGGCGTGGCTGGCGTGGCAGTGCCATCTGGACCTCCCCTCTCTCTCCCTGGGCACAGCCTGGGACAGACGAAGCCCCTCTCCAACCTTCCTGTGTGTACACTGCAGATACTTCTGTTTAGACCCACTGTGGCCAGCATGGCCCCTTCTAGCCCTCCCACCCTGCCAAAGGGCAGTGAGGCTGCATTTCTGTGCCACCTCCTGCCCACTCACTGTTGCATGAGCCCTTTCTGCCAGCCCACCCCAGGGAGCAACACCAGGTCCCAGGGGACAGGGATCGAGCCAAGAGGTGAGGGTGCACGTCTCCCCTCATGTCCCAGCTCCCCGCCTGGCATAAAGTATCCCCTTCCCCCCCTCACACCCACCCTGGAGTGCTGCCCTCTGGGGAACCTGAGGGGTGAGGGTCTCATCCCTGTGCTGAGCCCTGAGGGCAGAGAGGATGGAATATTTGGGGGGAGAAGGATGCCTTCCTCTCGTTCTGCTGTCTTTAAAATTCCAATAAATGGGACCCTCTGCTCTCTGTGCTCTTCTTGTCACTCTTCTCAGTGCCACTTCTTCCATGAGATGGGGAGGGGCTCTGGGCCTCGCCAGGGTGGTGAAGGTGGCAGGACCACGTGTCCATGGTGGGGTTCGCTTATATTAGGGGTTAATGGCAGCGGTAGCTAATCCTTCTCTATCCACACTTCTACTACCCTTCTTGCAATCTTCCCAGCCATGTCCTAAGGTATGTGCCAGGATTCCCAGCTGATGGACAGGGACCCCTGAGGCTCCCGGAGGTTAAGCAAGGTACCTGGGTGACATGATGGTAAGTGGCCTGGCTGTGTCTGCCACTCATTCCTGGTAACTGTACAGTGTGACGAGAGAGCCTTACCATCTTGCCTGAGGGGCAGTGGCCTAAGTTACTGCCCTGCCCTGGGCAGGCTGCCATGCTTCTCCGACTCTCTCTGTCTCTGCAAGGCCCCCAGGGGAACCCACCCTTGGGCACCTGAAGTGCTGCCCAGGTCTGGCTTTGACAAAGGCCCACCGCACCCTCCCCCCTCCCCACAAGAACCATGCAAACTAGAGCCCCCAGTGGAGAGCTGGACAAAGACCAAGGGCTCAGCCAGTTGGCCTCTCGGCCTGCCTCCAGCACCTTCCATTGGCCTCGCCAGCCGCCCCCACCCCCCATGTTCAAGGGCTCTCAGCCGTAGCTCATTCTGCATGTCCTCTCCTGTGGCTCTTGCTGCCACAACTCTGGAGCCCTCACCCATCCATACCTTACCTCTAGGGTGTGTGTTCAAATGTCAGCTAGCTGTCCATATCCTCACCCTGGCCACCACGGAGGGGTCCCTTTGCTGCCCCAGGCCCTGCTCTATCTGAGAACTTCCCTGACCTGAGCCTTTCTAAGCTAACCCCAGTGGACCCTCCTCACTACGGCCTTCTCCCTGCAGGACCCTCCATCCAGCTTGATTTGAGAATTCTCCTGGGGCTCCTCCACCCTCTCCCTGGGAACCCATCAACCTCTCCTCTAACTGGCACCATCACCCCAGCATCTGTGAAGGGACCCACACATTGGGCCAGCACCCTGCCAGGTCCATAGGCCCCTCAGCCGAGGCGTGCCCAGAGCCAAGTCCCTCCTCCTCGCCAACCTGCTGCTCCTGCACTATCTCCGTCAACAGTGTCCACCCCAGACACTCAGGCCAGGAATGGGGCTGTGCTTTCTCCCCTTGTGTATCCTGCCTGGCCACCAGGTTTTTTTCCAAAACACAGATCACACCACCTGCCTACTTAAAAACCCTTTGACAGTTGCCAATGAGATGAAGTCCAGATTCCTTGCCTAGAACACGGTCCCTGCCATATGCCCTCTGGCTGCTCCAGCTGGCCTCCCCCGTCCCCTCGCCTTCGGTCCCTAGGCCTGACCTTGTACACCCTGTGCCCTAGGCAGGCCCCACTTCCCTGGGCTGAGATGCGCACTGCCTTCCCCGCCACCTGGGTCCCTTCCTGGTGTCCACCTCACCCTTTCAAGCCGCTTTCCAGCCACTCTTAGTCACTCTCCTTTGTTCACAAGCTGCACACTGGCAGGTGATGCAGCCCCCTGCCCCCACTTCTCCTGGCAGCTGTCTCTTTAACCAGGAGCAGTTCCTCATCCAGGGAGCCCTGTTTGCCAGAGCTCTAAGCACACAGGGCCCTGCTCGGTGTTAGCTCACAGACCCAGCAGGATTTCACACTGAGGAGGAAGCACCGAGCATTCATGCACCTAAAGAGAACAGCAGTTAAGGCAGAAGGAGCAGCTCAGGCATGAGCATCAAGCAAAATGCACATGGACAGGATTTTCTCTAGTTCAAGGAGGACAAACTGGGCTCTGCTAACCCATTGGGGAGGCTCCTTGGGGACAGCTAGGGCCTGGACGTGAGGTGTGGGGGTAGGTCAAGGACCGGGAGGCCCCTACTGCAGGAGGGAAGGCCAGAGCCATGTACCAGCAAGGGTTTGGACCTGTTCTATAGGTGAAGGGGATTCCCACAGGAGCCACAGCTGGGTGTGTTTAGGAAGGCATGTCCAGCAACAGACTGTCCAGGCAATGGTGATGGAGTGTGAACCAGTGAAGAAAGGGAGCAGGAAACTGCTGAGGTGTGCCAGAGAAGAGCTAGAAGCAGTATTGGGGGGAGGGGCAGGGGCATTTGGAGGCAGCTTGCAGCGCCAAAATCTGATCGGGCTGGGCCCAGGGTAGGACCAGCAAGGGCGTTGCTGCCAATGGACCGTGGCCTGCTGTCTGCTGCAACCCACCCAGAGAGGGGAAAAAAGGGTCAACTTATCTGCCTGGGTGGGTAGGTAAGTGCAGAAAAGGTGCACAGGCTGACTCAGGAAGCTGAATGGAGCCACAGCAATTGTGACGTTAACCACGTTGATTCTTCAGGTGAGGAAGGAAGCAGCCCCAGACATCCAGGAGCTGGCCTGTCACTCTCAGATACAGTGTTCTCCTGTTTGGAATATGAACAATGTCACACAACACTAGCGTCCGACGACATCCCTGTGTGAGGTCAGGACCACTCTGTAATCATATCTGAACACAGAGAAAACATGAGCGCCGTCCAAGCCAATAAGACCAACAGCGCCTGCCCTACCTAATCTGAGCTCCGTTGCCGCCTCAGACAGCAGTCCCAGCCTGCCTCTTGTCTGTCCTCTTTCCAAAGATGTATCAAGATACCCGGTCACAGAATGACTCCCTTCCTGACAGCATCCGACCCAGAGCAACTCCCTGCTTCCTTAAGCCCTCCACAGGTCACCCACACAAGCCGAACCCTAGTAAGTCCTTTCTAGCACCCATTACTGTGATTCCCTGCAGACCCCCGACTCAGTCTCTGTCACCAGAGAGCAATAGCCCAACCTGTTCAACCACCAGCGTGTCTGGGCGGGGGAGGGGTGGTGGGATGGTGGGGGAGCTTCTGCTGGAGGGTAATGACACAGCTAGCTATCCACAAGACCAAAGAAGGCTTGCTTATTCTTTTTTTTTTCTGTCC
Organism: Micronycteris hirsuta; assembly: GCA_004026765.1. Taxonomy (NCBI): domain Eukaryota; kingdom Metazoa; phylum Chordata; class Mammalia; order Chiroptera; family Phyllostomidae; genus Micronycteris; species Micronycteris hirsuta. The sequence goes on from PVJI01022802.1 coordinate 24,297, forward strand.
TCGTTTGCTTAGTTTTTTATTTTTTTAATATATATTTTATTGATTATGCTATTACAGTTGTCCCATTCCCCCCCTTTCTTCCCCTCCAACCCTTACCCCCCCTTTCCCCACCCTTTAGGTTTTTTGTTTTTTTAATTTTTTAACTATATTTTATTGATTATCCTGTTACAGTTGTCCCATTTCCCCCCCTTCTTGCCCCCCACCCCCTTAACCGCCCTTTCCCCACCCTTTAGTTTTGTCCATAGGTCATACACATAAGTCCTTCTGCTTCTGCACTTCCTATACTATTCTTAACCTCCCCCTGTCTGTTGTCTACCTACCATTTATGCTTCTTATTCTGTGCCCCATTCCTACCCTCTCCCCCAACCACTCC
>PVJI01022803.1:0-24577 GCA_004026765.1 Micronycteris hirsuta
TTAAAAGATTCTGGCTTGCTGACCCCTGTTTAATATATTATCCTGGTCCTGTCTGCCACCGGACCTGAATTTACATCCTAATGCTCTGCTAATGAGTAAACCTATCCCTTTTCTGCTTAATCCCATGAATAATTAATCCAATGTAAATGTGTCCCAAAACTTTAATAAAAACCCCGGCTAAGCTACGCATGAGGTTTTTTCCAAGATGGAGGTGGAGGGAAAGACCCATGGCAGCCGGATTCTTATCTCCAAGCGTTTCTCTGGGTAAGATTGATTCACGCAATCGGGGTGATCCCCCCCACGAATTTTGCAGGTCGAAATCCACGACAGAAATTTCTTAAAACCATATAACCATCACATTATATGTAAGTTTGTAAAAGATATTACAGAAAATGAGAAAGATTTCATACCAGCTATAAAGGTCTGAAGGACTATAGACAGTAAAAACAAGGCGGCAGCCTATGATTAGAAAGAAATAGAAAGGAAACTGAATAACATGAATTTCTATAGGACGAAATGAAAAAAAAAATGATAATGCCACCTTTCTGCCTGATGAGTCCCATCCACTTAGGGTTATGATAACCCCAGCTCTCTTAGGATGTCTCCCCTCTGACTGCCACCCCTACCGCAAAGCAGGAGGCCCTTGGAGAATGAAGCAGAAGAGTTTTAAACTCTTGAAAATACTCCTGTCAACAGCATTGATTCTGAAGGTGAGAATGTGAAATTTAAAAATTTCAGAAGCCACAAATAACATGCACAGTTTGACTATTGTGCAAGTCACTTAAATTCTGGAGGCATATTTTTCTCATCCATAAAATTATGCTCTTGGAATAAATTAATATCCAACTCTAAAATTTAATGATTCTTTTAAAGACAAAAAAAGAGGACTCATTCATTCATTTTTTATTTCAAAGAGTAAGGAAGGGTGGGGGAGGGAGTAGAGAGTGAGAGAGTGAGGGAGAGAGAGAGACACATCAACGTGAGAGAAACATTGCTCAGTTGCCTCCCATGCCTCAACAGGGGACTGAACCCTGCAACCTAGGCAGGTTCCTTGACCCAGAAGCAAACCCATGACCTTTCAGTTTATGGGGTGATGCTCCAACCAACTGAGCCACGCTGGCCAGGGCGAAATCACACTTTCTGATTTCAAAACTCACTACAAAATTACAGTAATCAAACACCATGATACTGGTACATAGATCACAGTCAGAAATGAACCTATAACATCAATAGTCAAATGAGTTTTGACCAAAAACACCAGATAATTCAATGGGTAAAAATGTTATCTCCAATGACTCATGCTGTCCCACTACATATCCACATGAAAACAAATTAAATTGAATGCTTATCTATACCATATTAAAAAAAATAACTCAAAAAGGATAAAAAAACCTAAATATAAAAGACAAAACTCTCAGAATAAAAGATAGGGGAATAAATCTTCTTGATCCTGGATTTGGCAATGTCTTTTCAAATATGATACCAAAAGCACAAACAACAAAAGAAAACTAGAAAACAAAAGAGTAGATGACTTGAGCTTTGCCAAAATTAAAAACTCTACATCAAATGACATTACCAGGAAAGGAAAGGCAGCCCACAGAACAGAAGAAAATATCTGCAAGTCATATATCTAACAAAAGTCTAGGATTCAGGATATATTTTTTAAAAACTTAAAATTTACCAACAAAAAGACAAACTACCTAATTTTAAAATGGAAAAAAAAACATCATTAATCTTTCAACTGTTGTTTACTCACGAGTCTCTCTTATGAAAGGACTTTGAAGTAAATGTTTAGATATAGTTAGCCAGGTTTCAACTTCTCTTTCATAATTTTCATCGGTTTGCCTTGAATGTATGTTGGATAATTTCTTCAGAGGTAGCTTTTAGTTCATTACTCCTCTCTTCAAGTTTATATAATCTGCAATTAAATCCATCCACTGAAGTTTTTTTTTTAAGTTTCAATTAGTATAACTTCCAATTCTGTAAGTTCTGCTGGTTAAAAAAACATGAAAAACTTTTTTTCTATTTTTTTATTGTTGTGAAGTATAGTTTTCTGCCTTTTCCTCCCACCCCTCCCCAGCACCTCAGACATCCCCACCTTCACCCATGTTTCCAACCCCCTTTGCTATTCTCCATGTGTCCTTTATAACTGTTGCTGTAAACTTCACCCTTTTCCCCTATAATCCCCTTCCCTCTACCCTCTCGTCACTGTCAGCCTGTTCTCAATTTCAGCGTCTTTGGTTATATTTTTCTTGCTTGTTCATTTTGTTGATTAGGTTCCACTTAAAAGTGAGACTGTATGGTATTTGTCCCTCACTGCCTGGCTTATATCACATAGCATAATGCTCTCCACTTCCATCCATGCTGTTGCAACGGGTAGGAGCTCCTTCATTCTTTCTGTTGCATACAATTCCATTGTGTAAATGTACCATAGTTTCTTGATCCATTCATTTGTAGATGGGCACTTAGGTTGCTTCCAGCACTTGGCTATTGTAAATTGTGCTGCAATGGACATCGGAGTGCATAGGTTCTTTTGGATTAGTGTTTCAGGGCTCTTAGGATATAATCCTAGCAGTGGAATTACTGGGTGGAAAAGCAGTTCAATTTTCAGTTTTCTAAGGAAATTCCATACTGTTTTTCAGTGGTTGCACCAGTCTGCAATCCCACCAAGAGTGCACTAGGGTTCCCTTTACTTCACAATCTCTTCAACACTTTTTATTTGTTGCTTTGTTTATTCTCAATTGTGTGAGGTGGTATCTCATTGTGGATTTAATTTGCATCTCTCTGACAGCTAGCAATAGTGAGCATCTTTTCATATGTCTCTGAACCCTCTGTAAATCCTCCTTGGAGAAGTGTTTGTTCAAGCCCTTTGCCCATTCTTTAATTGGGTTTTTTTGTCTTCCTGGAGTGGAGTCGTGTGAGTTCTTTATATATTTTGGAGATCAAACCCTTGTCTGAGGTATCACTGGCAAATATGTTTTCCCATATGGTTGGTTCTCTATTCACTTTAATGCTGTTTTCTTTAGCTGCACAGAAGCTGTTTATTTTAATGAGATCCCATTTGTTTATTCTTTCCTTTATGTCCTTTGCTCTAGGGGACATACCAGTGAAAATATTGCTGTATGGAATATCTGAGATTTTCCTGCCTATGTTCTCCTCTAGGACTTTAATGGTGTCACGACTTACATTTAAATCTGTTATACACTTTGAATTTATTTTTGTGTATGGTATAAATTGATACTCGAGTTTCGATTTTTTACATGTAGCTCTCTAGCTCTCCCAACACCATTTGATGAACAGGCTAGTTTTACTCCATTTTATGCTGCTGCCCTCTTTGTCAAAAATTAATTGACCACAGAGAGTTGGGTTGATTTCTGCTCTCTCTGTTCTGCTCCATTGGTCTATGTGTCTGTTCTTATGCCAGTACCAGGCTCTGTTGATTAAAGTGGCCTTGTAATACAGTTTGATATCAGGTATTGTGATTCCTCCTACTTTGCTCTTCTTTCCCAAAATTGTCGCAGCTATTTGGGGTCATTAATGGTTCCATATAAATTTTTGAAGTGTTTGTTCTATATCTGTGAAATATGCAATTGATACTTTATAAATAGCTTTGGGTAGTATGGACAGTTTGATGATGTTATTTCTCCTAATCCATGAACACGGAATATGTTCCCATTTGTGTCTTCCTTAATTTCTTTCTTCAGTGTTGTGTAGCTTTCTGAGTATAGGTCTCTTACCTCCTTGGTTAGGTTTATTCCTAGATATTTTATTTTTCTTGTTGCTATATCAAATTAGATTTTTTTCCTGATTTCTGTTTCTGACGTTTCATTGTTGGTATACAAAAATGCCTTGATTTCTGGATATTGACTTTGTATCCCACCGTTTTCCCAAATTCATTTATTAGGTCGAGCAGTTTTTTGGTGAAGTATATAGGATTTTCTATGTACGCTATCATGTCATCTGCAAACAATGACAGTTTTGTTCCCTCTTTTCCAATTTGGATGTCTCTTATTTCCTTTTCTTGTCTGACTGCTGTGGCTAGGACTTCCAATACTATATTGAATTGAAGTGGTGAAAGCGGACAACCTTGTCTTGTTCCAGATCTTAGTGGGAAAGATTTTTTCCCTTAGTGGGAAAGCTTTTGGCCCACTGAGTATGATGTTGGCTGTAGGTCTCTCATATACGTCCTTTATTATATTGAGGAATTCTCCCTCTATTCCCACTTTGCTGAGATTTTTATCATAAATGGATGCTGTACCTTATCAAATACTTTTTTGCATCAATTGATATTATGATGTGATTTTTATCTTTGCTTTTGTTTATGTGATATATTACATTTATTGATTTGGGAATATTGTACCCTTCTTGCATCCCTGGGATGAATCCCACTTGGTCATTGTGTATGATCTTATTGATGTATTGCTAGATGCGGTTTGTCAATATTTTGTTGAGGGTTTTAGCATCTATGTTCATCAGCAATATTGGCCTGAAGTTTTCTTTCTTTGTTATGTCCTTATCTGGTTTTGTGATTAGGATGATACTGGCTTCAAAAAAGATTTTCAGAAGTCTTCCATCTTCTTGGATTTTTTTGGAATAGTCTGTGAAGGATAGGGGTTAGCTCTTCCTTAAATGCTTTGTAGAATTCTCCTGTGAAAACACCCCGTCTAGGACTTTTCTTGTCTCGGGAGTTTTTTGATTACTGCTTCAATTTTGTCTGCTGTTACTGGTCGGTTCAGGCTTTTTACTTCTTCATTGAGTTTTAGATTATATATTTCTAGAAATTTGTCCATTTCATCTAGGTTTTCAAATTTCTTGGCATATAGTTCTTTGTAGTAATTTCTTACAATCCTTTGTATTTCTGTGGCATCAGTTGTAATATCTCCTCTTTCATTTCTGATTTTGTTTATTTGGGTCCTCTCTCTTTTTTTCTTGATGAGTCTGCTTAAAGGCTCATTGATTTTGATTATCTTTTCAAAGAACAAACTCCTGGATTTATTGATCCTTAGAATTGTTCCTTTACTCTCTATATCCTTTATTTAATTCTGCTCTGATCTTGGTTATTTCCTTCCTTCTACTTGCTCTGGGCTGTCTTTGTTGTTGTTTTTCCAGTTCATGTAGGTGTGGCATTAGGTTGTTTACTTGAAATGTTTGTATATATTTTAGGTGGGCCTTTATCACTATGAACTTCCCTCTCAGGACTGCCTTTGTTGTGTCCCATAAGTTTTGGGTTGTTGTAAGTTCATTTTCATTTGTTTCCAGAAACTTTTTGGTTTCTTCCTTGATCTCATTCTTCACCCATTTGTTGTTTAATAGCATGCTATCCAATCTTCATGATTTTGAGCGTTTTTGTTTTTTTTTCCTTGAGGTTGGTTTCTAGTTTCAGTCCCTTGTAGTCAGAGAAAATGCTTCATATGATCTCAACTTTCTTAAATTTGTAGAGGCTTGTTTTGTGGCCTATCATATGGCCTATCTTTGAAAATGTTCCATATGCATTTGAAAATAATGTGTATTTTGCTTTGGGGGATGAAAGACTGTATATATATCAGTTAAGTTCATTTGATTAGGACACTGTTCAATGCCACAGTATCTTTGTTGATATTTTGTTTGGAAGATCTATCCATTTTTGACAGTAGGGTATTGAAATCCCCTACAAGAATTATGTTGCTGTCAGTATCTTTCCTGAAGTCCTCCAAGATTTTCTTTATGTATGTGGGTGCTCCTCTGTTGGGTGCATATATATTTACAATGTTTATGTCTTCTTGATGGATTCTTCCCTTGAGTATTATGAATTGTCCTTCTGGGTCTCTTTTTATGGCCCTCGTTTTGAAGTCTGTTTTGTCTGATATGAGTATTGCTACCCTGGCTTTTTTTTTCCTGTCTGTATGCTTGGAAAATTTGTTTCTAGCCCTTCGCTTTCAGTCTGTTTAGGTCTTTTGTCCTGAGGTGGGTTTCTTGTAGGCAGCATATGTGTGGGTCATGCTTTCTTATCCACTCAGCTATTGTCTTTTGATTGGAATATTGAATCAATTTATGTTTAAGGTTATTATTGATATGTCCTTATTCATTGCCATTTTTCGTACCTGTGTTCCTCTCTCTCTCACTCTTTTCCTTCCTTTTCTTAAAGCAGTCCCTTTAGCATCTCTTGCAGAGCTGGTTTGGAGGAGGTGTATTCTTTTAGACTTCTTTTGTCTGGGAAGCTCCTTATTTGGCCTTCCATCTTAATTGAGAATCTTGCTGGGTAAAGTAGCCTTGGTTGCAGGCCTCTGGTTCTCATTGCTTAGCATATTTCTTGCCATTCCCTTCTGGCTTGGAGTGTTTCCATAGAGAAGTCAGCTGCTAACCTTATCGGGGCTCCCTTGTATCTTACTTCCTGTCTCTGTCTCGCTGCCTTTAAGATTCGCTCTTTGTCTTGGAATTTTGCCATTTTAATTGTGATGTGTCTTGAAGTGGGCCTCTTTGGGACTCTCTGTGCTTCCTGGATTTGTGTGACTTTTTCTTTCATCAAATTAGGGAAGTTTCCCATCATCACTTTTCCAGACAGCTTCCTGTATCTTCCTCTTCTGGTATCCCTATTATAGGGATATTATTTCCCTTAACCCCTTTTCATACTCTTTGAGTCTCTTTTCCTTTTCTTGCTTTTTCTGGGTGCTTTTTTCTACCTTGTCCTCCAGCTCACTGATCCTATCCTTTGCTTCACCTAGCCTGCTTTTGATTCCTTCTACTGTGTTCTTCAGTTCAGTAATTGTATTCTTCATTTCCTCTTGGCCCTCGTTGATAGTTTCTATTTTCTTTTTCATGATGACATAGTTTGCAGTGAATTCATTGTAGTTTTCCTGTAGTTTCTGGTAATTCTCTGTGAGCTCATTGAGCTTCCTGATAACCAATGCTTTGAACTCAATATCTGATAGTTGACTTGTCTCTATTTCATTTAGCATTCTTTCTGAGGCTTCCTCCTTTCTTTTCATTTGGGGATTGTTTCTTTGTCTTCCCATTGTTTGTGAGACTCTTCTTGTTAGCCTCTGCTTCTTAAATTGATCTGTTTTGACTCCCTGGGTTTCTGGTGTGAACTTCTATGGTAGAAGACCTGTGAGATTCAGGGTGCAGACTCCTTGATCTCCTGAGCCTGCTGGTCTCCTGGGCTGTTGTTTATGTTGGCTTTCTGAATGTCTTTTGAGTTTTGACTGTTGTTGGGTCTTTCTTTGGTGGGTCCTTCCCTCCAGCTGGTTAACTGAGGGTCACTCTGTCTACTATTTCTTGTATTGTGTTGTGCAGGTGTGGACAGACTGTGTTGAGGCTGATTCTTCTGTGTGTATGAGGTTTTGAGGCTTCTCTCTCGCTCTTGTTCAGTTATTTGTTTTGGGTATTTTTTCCACCATTTAGTTGTATTTTCAGATCGGTCCTGCATTGAGGTTAGTGTGGCTTCCACTCCATCCTTTGCCTTCTTCTGTTGTTATCTGTTGGTGGTTCCTTTGTTGGTGGGTTTCCTCTCCCAGCAGGTATATTGGTGTTCACAGCTCCCACCTACTCAGGTCAGGGTCCGTCATAGCCCAACTCTTCCCAGTCTGCATCCACAGTCTCAGTGGATTCACACCTCCCCTGTGTGTTTGCCACTTCGTCCTCAAAAATCTTTTTGGATACTCTTCATACAGCTGACCCTTGAACAATGTGGGAAGGTAGGGGTACAGACAACATGCACAGTCAAAAATCTGTACATAACTTGCATATGCATAAAAAATCAATTGGCCTTATATTCCTGGGTGTCTAGTCTACTCCACTGACTTGCAGGTCTGCCAATTCCATATTGTCTTCATTCTTCTAGCTATATAATAAGTTTTATTCTTCATTTTTCAAAATTGGTTTAGCTACTCCAATTTCTTTGCCTCTCCAGATAAATTTTTGGGTTATATATTCTGTAACTACCAAAATACCTTTCTGAGATTTTGATAGGGATTTTGTTAAAAGTTACATATTCTTTTGGGGAAATTAGACTATGTTAAGTATGTCTCTCCATTTACTTAGGTCTTAGGTTTCATCAGCATTTTACAGTTTTTATTATACAATTCCTATACATGTTTTGTTAGGCTCATATTTAAATATTTCATTTTCCCGAGCAACTGCAACTGTTATTGTATTTTTAATTACTATTTCCACATGTTCATTGCTAGGGTATAAGTTAATTTTTGTATGTTGGGCTTACATCCTGTGATTTTGCTAAACTCAGTTATTAGTTGTATCATTTGTTTGCAGGTTACTTGGGATTTTCTACATATATGATCATGTCATAGGCAAAACAGGAAGAGCTTTATTTTTCCTGTTCTAGTCTGTATGCCTTTCCCCCTTATATCTTATTATGCTGGCTGGAACTTCTAATATGATGATGAATAGCAGAAGTGAGAATGAACATCATTGTCACCTTGTTCCCAATCATAGGAGGAAAGCATTCTTTCATCAAGTATGCGTTAACTCTTAACTTTTCTGTACACGTTCTTTATCAAGCAGAGGAAGTTCCCCTGTATTCCTAGCTTTCTAAGAGTTTTAGTAATAAATGATATTCAACTTTGTCAAATGTTTTTTCTGCAGCAGTTGATATAATTGTGATTCTTTCCCCAGCTGGTGTAGCTCAGTGGATTGAGTGCGAGCTGGGAACCAAAGCATCCCAGTTCGATTCCCAGTCGGGACACATGCCTGGGTTGCTGGCCAAGTCCCCAGTGAGGGCCATGTGAGAGGCAACCATACATTGCTTTCTCCCTCCCTTCTCCTCTCTCTAAAAATAAATAAAATCTTTAAAAAAAAGTCATTTAAAAGTATTAAAAAAAAATAGTGATTCTTCTTCATTATCATATTAAAGTGGGCAATAATACTGACTTGTTTGCAAATATGAAGCCAACTTTGCATCCCTGGAATAAAGTCTAATTGGTCATAGTATACAATTTTTTATATGTTGCTGAATTATATTTACTTATACTTTGTTAAGAAATTTTCTTATTTATACTTATGAAGATTATCAATCTGTGGTTTTCTTTTTCTGGTAGTGACCAGAAAGATCTTGGTAGTAACAAGGTTTCATAAAATGAATTAGGATGGGTTCCTTCATCCTGTATTTCCTGGCAGAGACTGTGTGGAAGTAGTGTGAATTCTTAAACCATTTGGTAAAACACACCAGTGAAATCATCTAGGTCCGGTTTTCATTTTAGAATGAAATTTCTTTAATAGTTACAGAGCTATTCAAATTACCTATATTATATTGTGTGAGCTGTGGTAGCTTTTGCTTTCTAAACAATTCATTCATTTCATTAAAGTTGCTTAGACTTACTCTTTGTTGAAAATTTCTATTTTTCATTTGTTTTAAATGTTTGTAATTGCTTGCTGAAACATTTTCTGATGGCTATTTTAAAATCCTTGCCAGGCCTGGCTGGCATGGCTCAGCTGGTTAGAGCATCGTCCCTTAATGGAAAGGTTACCAGTTTGATTCCAGGTCAGGGCACATGTCCAGGTTACAGGGTTAATCCCTGGTTGGGCACATGCAAGAGGCAGCCTATCAGTGTTTCTCTCTTGCACTGATGTTTCTCCCTCTCTCTCTCTTCCCCTCTCTCAAATGAGAATAAAAAAAAAATTCCTTGTCAGTTTTTTTAACACCTGTGCTATCTTAATGTTGGCATAGATTGTCTTTTCTAATTTGAATTGAGAGATTTCTAGTTCTTGGTATAAGACATTTTTAATTGAAACCTGGATACTTGAGGTATTATGTTATGATTTTCTACATATATGATCAGATCTTATTTAAATATTCTATCATAGCAGGTGTCCTCTGACAGTGCTCTGGTGGGGAAGGAGGACACAAACGTCATTATTGCCTGGCAGTGGTAGAAGTGCAGATTCCTCACATTAGGTTTTTACTGACCATAGGTGAGGGGGAAGGGAAGGCAAAACTCTCGTTTAGGGTCCTCACTAATACTGCAGGCTGGGTGGTGTGTATTGTTACTATTCCCAACATCACCTCCACTGATATCATGGCGGTAGGAATTACCTTGTTATATCTGAGGACGGTGAGGACTGGCTTTTGCTAATCAGGGTGATTTTTAATGTGTATTTGGCTGGAGTAGAACAGTTATTGTTTAAAAGTTTTGTCTCATTAAGCTATCCTTTTCCTGGTCCTTGGTTAGAGTAGACTTTTCTTGGGGCTTTTGTTGGTACCCTACATTTCTGGGTTGCCAGGTTTTCCACACCCATTCTCGTATGTACAAGGCAATAAGAAAGCCCAAGATTTCTGCCATTGTGTTATTTGGGTCCTGAGGCCCTAAGCCAATTTAACCTTCTTCTCCCACTTTTCAGAGTCTTCTATTTGTTTTACACATTATGTCAAGAATTTTTGCTGTACTTATAATAGGGAAAAAGTACATCTATTCCATCTTTCTAGAGGCAAAAGTCTGTACTGCCACCATTTTTAAATTTACTTTTTTTTAAAGATTTTATTTATTTATTTATAAGATTTTATTTATTTATTTTCAGAGAGAGGAGAAGGGAGGGAGAAAGAGCAATGTATGGTTGCCTCTCACATGGCCCCCACCGGGGACCTGGCCCGCAACCCAGGCATGTGCCCCGACTGGGAATCAAACTGGGACCCTCTGGTTCCCAGCCCGCGCTCAATCCACTGAGCCACACCAGCCGGGCTTAAGTTTACTTTTATATTTTATATACTTTTATATCAAGGTTAGGCTTGGTAGAGAGGGGTGTGTGCATCTGCGTGTATGTTAAAAAATTATGACCTTGAACTCAAAGAAATATTCCTAATTCATCTGACTCACATGGCTTTCAATAACTCTCCAAAACTTGGTCATTTTATTTCACAAGATATTTAGGGTCAGCTTTCTAGAAGAAAATAACACAGAACCTGAGGCTTGTAGAATGGCTCATTCACAAGCCAAATTGAGAAAGCATACAATACTTAAGAGAGGGTGAGTTGAGCATAAGGAAATAAAGTGGGGAATTCACAGAAACACTGGCTCAAGCCATGAAACTAGGAACTTCTCACAGGTTAACCTAAATCTCTAATATGGCTTATTGTCTTGTTTTTCTCTGTATACCTTACTCTCAGAGATAAATGTTAAAGTCTCCCATTATGATTAAAAAAAAAAAAATCCCACAAAGTAACCTTTCTGTTCTATTTACTGTTTCATGCCTTGAATTCTACCACACTTGATATTATTATTATTATTAATCTTGGTTTCCTTTATAATTTCATAACCTTATAAAAATATTCATGAATTCGTTTTTAATTTTTAACCTTTCTGCATCACTTTGTTTTAGATGATTTTCTTTTATAAAACATCTACCTAGATTATTTTCTGATTCTATCTGGATTTCAGTGGGCTGAAAGATAAAATAAGAGAGATGCAGGATCATGTCACAATCTTGCCAAGAATTCCTGAACTTCTACAGCATTTTAACTTTACCTGCCTCAGTAATTAAGCTACAAGATTTTGGCATATTTATATATATGCTATCTCTCCATGGACTATAGGCATTTCGAGGGAAGAAAGGTTTTCATTTTTTTCCCAAAGTTTCTCAAAGTACTTAGCACACTGCCTTGTTTATAGCAGAAAATTTAATAAATATATTTTAAATTTAAATTAATCATGAAGATTAATCTCACAGCATTGTGAGGCTAGAGAATATATCAATGATTAGATCCTAGCTACCAAGCCTGCCAGTTTAGAAATGTATAGCCACCAACAAGATACTCAGTTTCTGCACAGTGGCCTGATGTGAAAACGTCCAAAGCAGGAAAGAACGGAAGAATTGTTTTGGTTAAGTACATGATGAAAAACCAAAAGCTAGTGGGAAATAAGAGCAGATGGTCAATCTGGCAACAATTTTAAATAGGGTCCACCTTTTGAGGAATAAAGACAACAGAGAGTTATAAATAGTACCAGAATACGTAAGCTCCAAAGTAGCTCACAAAATCTGTGCAGTTTTAAAATGCATATAGAGAAACAAATCTGTTCCCGTAAACTTTCTAAGCTTTGTCTGGACCATATTTTATTTTAATAATTTCCAAAGGTGACAAACTGTAGTTGCCTCTAAATTATCTGTTGCACTGAGAAACCCATATTTAGAATAGATGTCATGTGACCTTTGTTTACTCTGATGTTGCTATATTTTACCATTTAATTTGCATACTTTAAATGTATCTTGGTTAAATGGGAGAGACAAGGAAAACACCAAAAATGATCTATGTTCAATGGGTAACCCACCTGGGACTGAAATACTACAAATCCACACATCAAATATTCCAAGCTTGTAATTAACAATTTTATAGCATGTATTTCCATATATTTTTTATGTACAGCATTGCCTTCTTTTTCTCTGCCTCCTTCACTTCTGGCTCCATACCACCTTCTCTTGAAAATAGTAATGAAAACCTATGAAAGCTGCATTACTTGCCCTGTGAGGCAAGTTAAGACTGTAATCAACTGATGCTTTCACTTCGGTCAGGTAAGTCAATTATTTTGGGAACTGGCCCTAGTGGACACCAACTCAAAGGAAAGAATGAGACAAAATTAATCATGGCTCTTATTCCTCATTTCATAGAAAAATAAAATAGCCTGGTCAGGTAACTCAGTTGGTTAGTGCATTGTTCCACTGTGCCAAGGTTGTGGGTTCAAATCCCAGTCAGGAATCAACTAATACATACAAGAATTAACCAATCAATGCATAACTCAGTAGAACAACAAATCAGTCTTTCTCACTCTCCTTTCCTCTGTCTCTAAAATCAATTAAAATAATATAAAAATTAATGCCTAATCAAATGCCCACTATCAACCTCACGTCATTTTATACCTTTGACCTTGACCAAGGCCTTTACTCCTCCTCAATCCTCTTAAACTTTTCTATGGAGCTACTAGAACTACAGCTCCAAATTCCCCTATATCCTCAAACTTTTTTCTAAGCATTTGCTTTCCTTCTTTGTTTTGAATTAAACCTTGTCTTTTTTCAAGATACCACTCTGCATGCTGCTCTCTCAAATGGTAGTATAGATATGTTGCTTACTCCCCAATGCTACCATCCTTCCCAAATCCATGTAAGCCACTTACACAAAAACTTGCTCCTTTAAAGCTCATGTTATTCAGCCATAACACTCAGTTTCCCTCTTTGCTGCTGCGATTCACCTGCAGTCACCCCATTAGCTGAGGACTGTCACACTTCAAGTCTTTCCCTTTACCCTACTAAATCCTGCCATCATCCTGGGTGATATCAATATCCTTGAGACCAGATTCTCCAAAACTATGGTTTTTCAGTCTTTAATTAACATCCCTGTCTACAACAATCTACCTCTCTACCTAAGCCTAGGCATCTACTCTCGTGGCCACTACCTGGATCTAGTCATCACTTGAAGCTGATCCACTGGTAGAGAACATATTCAGGTATCCCACTGTAAATACAATCTCTTCTTCTGACAGCTCGCTTATAAACTACCCTAATTATGAACACTCTTTGGCCTCAGTTGTTCTTCTAGTACCTTAACTTTCTACCTTCCCCCACCTATCTTCCTTTTACTATATTCATTTATTTTCCTAGGCAACTTAAAATTCCATGTTTTGTCCTGTTGAAAATATTCTTATGAATACCTTAACCTCCTTAAATTTGTCTTGCAAAATCCCAAGCCCTGATCAACCCAGCTATTTTCTTTCTCCATATTTATACCCAAGTGCAAGCAGAAAAAAATATAATAGGACAGATAGCTACAACTATCATTTCATGATCAACCTCAATGAGAACACAGTGATGCCCTTTACTTTCCACTCTTTGACATTTCAAATTTTCTCCATTATCCTCAAACTTCTAATCTCTATCATTTCCTTCTCACAGAAGAGAAGCCATCAAGTAAGAAGACACTCTCGACATCCTCCAATTTTGCTTCTGCCTCCAATAAACAGGTCTCTCGCAAACTACCAATGAGGCATTTTTCAAACAATTTAACTAGATCTTTCGGATGTACATGACATAACTGATCAATTAAATACTTGAACTATTCCCTTCCCTGTATCAAGTTGAAAAATGTTCCTCCAAAGATATCAGGCCCCAATCTTTGGAACTTATGAATAATGTCCATTGAATGTGACATAAGAAATAGGTATTTGGTTTAGTCCCTGGTTCCCTAAGCATTAACTCCTAAGACCCTTGGACTCTCTGGAGAAGTAAAAAGTTGTCTTTTATATGCTAATGAGATGACTGGCAGCTCATAGGTAGCTTCAGGAGGCCGGAGCGGGGTTGGGTGGGGGGTGCTGGTTGCTAGAAAGACCAAGAACAGATTAGAGGTAAGAACATTCAACCCTACCTGACCTAGAAATTGAGCTAATCACCGATGTCCGGTGATTTAATAAAATATGCCTATATAATGGCACATCCATAAAAACCCCTACACGATGGGGTTCAGAGAGCTTCCCAGCTGGTAAGCACATTAAGGTGTTGGGAGGGGAATGTGCCTGTAGAAGGCATGGAAGCTCTACACATCCCTCCTCCCCATGACTTGTCCTATGTATGCATCTGTTCCATCTGGCTGTTCTAGAGTGGCATCATTTACAATAAACCAATAACACTATGTAGGGTGCTTTCTGAGTTCTGTGAACTGTTTCTAGCAAATTCCCAAACCTGAGGGCAGGGGATGGGGGGAAACCAACCTCCTCCTTCAACCTGAACTTCATGGCTCTTTGGTCGGAAGCACAAGTGACCCACACTTACAATTGGTATCTGAAGTAGGGATAATATTGTGGAACACCCAGTTAGTGTCCAGAGTTGGGGAATGAAGAAAACTCCCCACACATTTACTGTTGGAAGTGCTGTGTAGATAAAAACAGCTCAAAGTAAAGCTTTGGTAGATGTGATTAAATTAAGGATCCTGAGATAAGATTATCCAGAATTATCCAGGTGGACCCTAAACCAATCACAAATGCCCTTACATGGCAGAAAGAGATTAGACACGGAAAAAGAGAAGGCACTGTGACCACACAGTGACTGGAGTGGTGTGGCCATAAATCAAGGAACACCGGCAGCCATCCAAAGCTAGACAAGGCACTGGAAGGAATGTGACTGCCAACGTTTTGATTTCAACCCCATAGTTCTACTTATTTCAGATTCTGACCTCTAGAACTGAGAGAATATACATTTCTGTCAGTTCAAGCCATGAAATTTGTGGTAATTTGTTAAAGCAGCCATAGGAAACTAATACTCTGTACTTTTAATAATTCACTGTCCTGGTTTGCTGAAATCAGTTCTTTGGCTTCTTTAATGATTCATCATCCTTTCTACCTAAACATTAAAAAAGGGAACTTCTCTTTCTATAATCCTTTGCTCTGGCTAATTTTATCCACAAAAATTATCACCTCAATAAAATAGATCCAAATGTGTACTTTCAACTCTGACCTCTCCTACATATTTCCATTTGGATGTGTCCCCAAATTCATCTCCAATTCAACATCTCCAAAAACCAAACCTGATCCTCTTCCAGTGTTCTTTGTCTCAGCAAATGGTAATCTGCTCTCCAACCACATTAGCTTTCTCTTGGGTCCTTGGAATATGCAGGGTCCTCTCCTAATAGCTTCTGCATATGCTTCTCTGAGCCTTGACTGCTCTGCACATGTTCTACTCACTCTACTTCCTCTCCTTGTTACCAAGTTCCTGTTCATCCTTCAAATATCAAGTTTCAGCTTAGCTGCCCACTTCCAAAGAGAGCTTTGCCTGGCTCTCCAAACTAAACTGGGTGTCCTTATATAGTTCCATGACATGTTCTTCTCCACTGTATTTATCAGAGTTCTAATTGCTCACTTACTTTTGTGATTAGACGACAAACTCCAAAAAGGCAGGGGAATGCTTGTTTTATTCATTCTGTATCCTGAAAGCCTAAGTCTAGTGCCTGTCATACAGAAATCACCAACTAATATTTGCCAAATGAACAGATGAAAAATGAAACCAATTACTTCAAGTATGAGTGTCCTGGAAGTCACATAACCTTTCTTCCTTTACTTTTTACATGTAGTTATTGATGATGCTATTAACATGTTTTAACCCGAATCCACAGAAATTTAGCAAAACTTTCCTAAATTTCAATGTCCATATTATCTATATTTTTAAAAAGAGTTCAGTGCTTTTAAAACAATAGTTCTTAAAACAACTCTAAAAATCAAAATTAATAAAACGGATTTCTACTTTTAGAATGTGGAGTACTGGGATCAGACTTACCTTCTTTCAATAACGAGAAATTATAAAAATATGGTACTGTTATCAGACATTGGACAACAGAGATTGGGTACAACCCCTAAAATAGGGAAGAAATTAGGGAAGCCTATAACTGCCCTGCCATTCTGACTGGGGGCCCTTTCCAGATCACAATGCAGAAGGGGCCACACTAATTTCCCCCAAAATTATTAACTGCATAAATTTTGACACTACACAGAGCATAACAGTTTCACTGAATTAATAAGAAGCTAGATGAGGAAGATGAAGGTGACTGGAATCTTGATGGCATAGTAGAGAGAAGAGAGCTACTCAGAGGAGAAAGTACCAGAGCTACTCAGAGGAGAAATCACCAGAGGGGTCCTCTTAGATCTTTGGCAGAATACTAATTTATATATGCATAAAGTAAAACTCCACAAGTCTAAAGCAAAGAACAACTGCAAAGGAGCTGTAAGATGAACAATTCCTAGAACTCATTCAGAAACAAGGATAAAAATTACCACAGATTTCTCTGAAACTGTGCATGTCAGACACAAGGACACTACAGCTTTAAAATGCTAAAAGACAAAACGTCAGTTCAGTTGTGTGTATCATTTGTTGTTGTTATTCTCTCACAAATGTACAGTTTTCCAGAGGCTAAGAGACCTGTGATATCACAACAGATTATTTTTCTTTTTTGGAAAATAGTTATTTTTCATTAAAATGTTAATACTAGGCTTTCTTATTATTTCTGTCTGTATAATATGCATTTTTAAAAAGAATCTGTCCATTTCATCTAAGTTGTTTAATTGTTAGTACGTACTTATTTATGATACTCCTTTAGCTGTGATGTCCCTTCTTCACTTGAGATATAGATAATTTGTGGCTTCTCTCTTTTTATATTGCTCAGTCTGGAGATAATTTTTCCCCCAAAATTGTTAATTGCATAAATTTTGACACTCTAATGCTCGACACAGATGGGTTTTGGTGATGGCTCTGTGAGTTCTCATTACACAATGGCAATGTTGATTTAATGAAACAGTATTTTTCACCTCACTGAAACAGTATTTTTCAAATGATCAATGCATGGGCAAAAGTTCATTTAAATGCAAAATAGACCAATGGATTTAAGTATAATAAAGTATGAAAATTTTATTTATATGGTTCCATATTTCACACTGCCGTTAAACTGTTGAATTTTGATGTAGTATAAAAGAGGAATACCAAATTATCTGTATGATGACATGAAAAGTACACATAAGCACTACTGCTGTGCAGTGAAAAATAATGGTTGTCTGAAGAAAAAGCACCCATACAAGTATCTGAGTTGTGAGCCAGTTTATTTTTTTATTGTTGTTCAATTACAGTTGTCCCCATGTTCCCCCCCCATTACTCTCCCCTGTCTTACCTATCCCCACTTCCCACATTCAATCCTCTCCCCATGGGTCCTGTATACATAACATGTTCCTTGACTTGCCCCTTCTCCTTCTTTCCCCTGTTACCCACTTCCTCCCTTCCCTTTGGCTACTGTCAGTTTGGTCTTTATTTCCATGTCTCTGGTTCTAATTTGCTCACTTGTTTGTTGATTAGGTCCCATGTGTAGGTGAGATCATATGGTATTTATCTTTTGCCGTCTGGCTTATTTCACTTAGCATAATGCTCTCCACTTCCATCCATGCTGTCGCAAAGGGTAGGAGCTTCTTCTTTCTTTCTGCTGTGTAGTATTCCATTGTGTAAATGTATCACAGTTTTTTGATCCACACATTTAATGATGGGCACTTATGCTGTTTCCAGTACTTGGCTATTGTAAATTGTGCTGCTATGAACATAGGGGTGCATAAATTCTTTTGAATTGTTGTTTTGGAATTCTTAGTATATAATCCCAGCAGTGGAACTGCCAGTTCAAAAAGGAGCTCCATTTTTAGTTTTCTGAGGAATTTCCATACTGTTTTCCACAGTGTGAGCCACTTTTTAATGTACCATTATTTTTACTTGAAAGGATGACTGACAAACTATTAATTGGACTAGGGTAACTAGAAGACATTTCCTTGAAAAGTGAACCTGTTACTTCAAGGAAAACAAATGATAGTATTTATTTCCAGTGATAAAATTCAAACTATCAAGTGAAAATTAAAATTTTAGAAAATTTGTACCTGTCCCTTTAAGCCTTGGCAGCTTCCCAAGATTTCTGATAATACAGTGATATTAACAAATAATTTTTTTATATTATATAATGAAGCAGCTCTTAATCTTTTTGGTCTCAGGAGCCCTTAGGCTCTCCAAACTTATCGAAGATTCCAAAGGACTTTTATTTACATGGATAAAATCCTTACATACTATATTACATATTAAAACTGAGTATTTGAAAATTTTTAAACTTATTTAAAAATAACAATAACAAACCTATTATCACATGTTAATAGTACTAGCATTTTAATGGAAAATAATCTTTTTATACTCCAGTGAGAAGAGTACCACTGTTTTACATTTTCACAAATCCCTTTCCTGTCTGGCTTAATTTCAGACAGCTGTACTGTTTTATGTGTTTCTGCACTCTGCTGCAACACCACAGGTCAGGTCATGCGGCCTCTGGAAACTCTTGAGAAGAAGCATGAAAAAGGAAAATAACATCTTAGTATTACTATAAAAAGTTTTGACTTCATGGAACCCTTGAAACCCCTTCCTATATTTTCTACTGTTAGAAGGAAGTTAGGAGATGGTCATAAACCTTAGCTAAGGTACAAAGACCAATGTTGCAAATCTTCTCTTATTTTATAAAAATTCTTTTTGTTAAGCAACAGATTTCTTTTAAGCATAATCTATTTTTTAGGCTTTATCCTTAATAAAATCAAAGCTGTTATTACTATTCTAGTCTCCAATTCAGGTATGCTAATACTACTTTTAAATCCCCTATACACACATACATGTATGTATGAACCTATGTGTATAGTGTGTATACATAATCTCTCACACATTCACAAAATATATGGGAAGAAATACACCAAAATATTATTAGCAAGACTAT
This sequence comes from Micronycteris hirsuta, assembly GCA_004026765.1. Lineage (NCBI taxonomy): Eukaryota > Metazoa > Chordata > Mammalia > Chiroptera > Phyllostomidae > Micronycteris > Micronycteris hirsuta. Next base: position 19,238 of record PVJI01022803.1, read on the forward strand.
GGGTAGTTTTGATCTTTTTATCATTACTTTACTTTCCCCCCAATATTCTACATACATGTATATGTTTTTAATTTAATATTTATTTGTTTAATCAATCCTTACCCAAGGACATTTTATCATTGTTTTTTAGAGAGAGAGAGGACGGGAGAGAGGAAGGGAGAGAGAGAAACACTGATGTGAAACAGAAGCATCAACTGGTTGCCACTCATGCACACCTGGACTAGGGACTGAACCTGCAACACAGGTGTGCCCTGACTGGGAATTGAATCCACAACCTTTTGGTTAAGGGATGATGCTCCAACCAACTGAGTCACACTGGCCAGGGATGCATTTAATTTTTTGAAAATAAATGATTAAATGCTAGTCTCTTCCTTTCATTAGCACTGAATAACATTCTTTTCAAAAGAAGAGTGTCCTGACCTTAGGGAACTAGGAGGCCTTAGTAACTACAAGGAGGCAGAGAATAAAGAGAAAACCACATCAGGAAATAGGTTATAATGGACCTCATGCTGCATCAGAAAAACTAAAATTTAGAATTGTGATGTAAGAATCTAGGATTTCCAGTAAAATATGTTCTCATAAAATAATGATCTGTTTTACACAGTGCTAGCAGGTACTGTGTACATAAATACGCTTGTAAAAATATTTAGTTCTCTGTAACTTAGTGTTTTTACTTACTCTTATTTGATCTTACCACAGAATATAGTATTTTAAAATTCATACTCTAAGTGAACTTAATAAACTTTTTTTTAAAAGAAACTTCAATCTTTTTGGAGATTATCACAATTCATAAAAACGGCTCTTGGCCAAAAGAACTGCAGCAAAGGGCCAATAACTCAGAGCAATGACATACAAGTTCTGAATCCTTCCAATGAGGGATCTCAAGAACTCTATTACTTAAATAACTGGTGTCTACAATGCTTCATCAAGGTATTAGGATGGGACAAGTGGCACCCCTATACCATAATTAACATGAAGAGAGGTGGAGAACATGATACAGGATCACAACAACTCTTTCACCTAACCAGTAGAGGAGAGGGAGCACAAAGCAGTGGTTAAAACTCAGACCCTGGAACAGACTGTGTGGATTCAGATTCTCGTCCTACAACCCTGAGAAATGTTTATCTTCCTCAGTTTCCCCATCTATAAAATGAAGCAGAGGGTAGAATAATAAATAATGTATACCTACAAGGTTGTTAGAAGTGTTAAATGTGTTAGTATTTGTAAAGTGCTGGCACATAGTAAATATTTGTGAAGAAAAGGAAAAAATGCTGAAGTTAAAGTTCAAACAATTTAAAAATAAATGATAAAATAATTGTAGAGATGCATAAAAGCCAAATCAGGTAACTGAGAATAATGCATACTCAGTTTTCCTAGCAGGAGTCAAAACTGCTAAAGTACAAATCACTTTCAGGGGCTTCACAGAAGAGTCTGGCTATATGTAATTTAAAGTGTCTTCATTCCTATGTAAGCTGAAAAGGAAAACGTTCTGTTTTTGAAATGAGGAGGTATACATTCAACAGCAGCATGTACAGGAAGTCTCAGTTGCTATGTAGCCTACCAAACAAAAGCAAAAAGGCTGATCCTGTGTGGCAAATCTGTTGAAAGTCTGAATGAAAGAAATGAACAATTATGTAAAATTAAGACCGAAACCAATTTCCTAAAGAAATGGAGTATTTGAGGCTGAAGGAGGTTAAGTACAAGTTGAAATGCTGCCTGCCATCTTATTCTGCCAGAAATCGAAGAAGCACTCAATGACCAACCAGGTCATATCAAAACGATAGAGCAGTCATTCCAACAAATTCCCACTGGTCAAACCTGGGACAATATGAGCACCAAGAACAACATAACTGACACCTAAATTTATCAAGCAGGAAAAAAAAAAAGAGCAGAAATCAATGAAAGTAAAAACAGGAAAACAGAAAAAATACTCAATGAAAACAAAACCTGTTTTTTTTTGAAAATATAATACATTGATAAATCTCTATCTAGAATGAACAAAAAAAAGAGAAGATAAATTATCAATATAAAAAATGAAAGAGGGGCCATCATATTGATTGCAAGTAAATTAAAAGAATAAAGAAATACTATTATTAAAAATTCTATGCCTACAACATGATTACTGAGATGAAACAGACCAGTTCTATGAAAGACACAATCTACCAAAATTCATACAAAGAGAAACAGATAATCTGAATAAGCCTACATCTATTTTAAAAATTGAATCAATAGTTATTCATCTTTCCAAACTGAAAGCACCAGGCCCAAATGGTTTCACTGGGGAATTCTACCAAACATTTAAGGGGGAGAAAAATGATTACCGTATCTCTATAATCTCTTCCATAAAACAGAAGCAGAGCAAACACACCCTACCTTCTTCTATGAAGGCAGCATTATCCTAATACAAAATCAGATAAGGACATTACAAGAAATCTTCAGAACAGTATCTCATAAACACAGATGCAAAAATATTCAACAAAATATTAGCAATCAAATCCAACAATGTATAAAAAGAATTCTACACCACAATCAAGGAGGATATTTCAGGTATGCAAGGCTGGTTCTAAACTCTATTAATGTAACCCACCAAATCAACAGGCTAAAGAAGAAAAATCATGATTGTATCAAGATGAAGAAAAAAGCATTTGAGAAAATCTAACACCGTTCATTATAAAAACTCTCATAAAACAAGGAATAGAAGGGAATTTTCCTCAATTTGATATAGAACATCTACAAAACAAAAAAACAAATAAAAACAACCCTAAACCCTACAGTTAACATTATACCTAATGGCAAGAAAGTTGATACTTTCCCTCTAGGTTCAGGAACAAGGCAAGAATTTGAACAAGAACAACTCTCTCATCACTCCTATTCAATATCATACTGGAAGTTCTAACTACTATAGTAAAAGAACAAGAGAAAATAAATGGTATACAGAATGTGAAAGAAGAAATAAAACTGGTTTGTTCACAAATGTTATTATTTTATGTAGGAATTCCAAAAAAAATTAACAAAAAAACCCCACCTTGTTGATAATTGTTTCCACTTGAGTATGAGTTAATTCTGATATTGCTATACATGTATATTGTACATACCAGAATAGAACAATTAAGTAAATCGATGGCGTATGCTGAGAAGCAGTTTTTTCACTGTTGAAAGTATGCCAGAAAAACTGACATGGTAATGGATTGGAGTTGAAGACAGTTAAGAACTCACATTTAGCTTAATATAGACACAGATGGTTACACCTAAAAATATTTATAGACATGTGTATACACACATATTTACATTTGTGTGCTAATATACACACACTTAATCTTTACTCTGCTGAGAGTGCCTAAACAAACTATATCCCAGTAACAAGCACCACTAGCACCCAGATCTTGGATTCTAACATCATTAAAAAAAAAAACGAAATAGGGCTCCTCGGAGAAATGGCTGACTGGGGCAGAAAATATAAAAGAATTTCTTACAGTGTCATAAAGTAAGAAAGTCATCAAAAATTGGCACACACACAAACACAAAACACTCACGTTGACAGAGGTATGTCAAAGGGACACAGGAGCCAAAGGAAAGACCTCTCAAAAGGCCAAAGCTGGATCAATCTGAGCAATAACATAAAGTAGTATTGGAGTATAACCCAAAGTATAACATAAATATCCATGACTCTATACTGATAATAACTTAATAAATTAATAAATGGGAGAAGAGACAAATCTCTGATGGGTAAGGTTTCCAAATGATTTGTTCTCCACTCTAAGGGAGGGAGAGTATAACTCCTTAATTAATCTTTAAGTGCAGGGCGAGGGATGGGGAGGAAGGAAGTAACTTTATAGTGGTGAAATATGACAAACACTACCTTAGCCAGATGATCAAGGTCAACATCAACAGTCATAAATTATGTTAATAGTAGGTATCTTTGATATGTGATAAAAATAGCACTTTACGTAGTGACTTTCCTCCCCAACACCTTAAAACATAATCTAAAAATGTGAAAAACATCAGACAAATTCCAATAAAGAAAATCCTACACAATACCTGCCTGATCAGTACTCCTCAAAACTATCAAGGTCATCAAAAGCATTCAAGGACTGTCTGGGAAACTCAAAGCCAAGAAGACCCTAAGGACTCATGACAACGAAATGTAATGTGGTATTCTGGATGATGATACCTGGAATAGAAAAAGGACATGAGTTAAAAACTAAGGAAAGCTGAATAAACTACAAACTTCAGTACCAATGTAAGATGCTGGTAACAGGAGAAACTGGGTGTAGGGCATGGGAACCATCTGTAATAAACTCTTACTTTTGCTGTGAGCCTAAAATTTCTAAAAGGATAAAGTCTAGCCATGGCTGGTGTGGTTCAGTGGACTGAGTGCCAGACTTTGAAGCAGAGAGTCTCCGGTTTGATTCCCAGTCAGGGCACATGTCTGGGTCGAGCCAGGTCCCCAGCAGGAGGTGCACAAGAGGCAACCACACACTGATGTTCCTCTCCCTTTCTTTCTCCCTCCCTTCCACTCTCTCTCAAAATAAATTAAATCTTAAAAAAAAAAAACAACATTTTAAAAGATCAAGTCTACTAAAAAAAAAGAATAGTAACTAATATAATTATAAAAATAATGAAAAAAAATCTCTAATATTGAAGGAAAGAGGAAAAGTTTTACTAGCATTGGTGATGACCAGTAACCAATTCTCAGAGTTGAAATCGTGTTCAGATTTCAGAGTTGAAAGAGTTAAAGAGTTGCTCTATCAAAGGAAGGGAAAATAAGTATTAACCTTATCTTTTAAGAGACAACTGCAGTTTAACCCCAGTTGATATGGGAGAAGTCTGTAACAGAGGACAGGTTGACTACTACTAGTAGACTACTACAGGTTGACTACTACCAGAGGAATGATAGGGTTAAAAAGGCATCATTTAGCGAGCACAAATGAAATAACTGATTTAGACAAGGCCAACAGATGCTAAAAGTATCAGGCAAAAGGCTGCTGGGAAACAATATTTGCAATTGCTAATTGCAAAGGGGGAAAACCCATTTTAGATAAAATGGATAGATCTGGTAATACCATCTCAACAAAACGACCACACTTTAGGTAGACAACCCGATGTTATTGCCTTGTATTATGAATCAATAGAATGTACATAGGGGCATCTAAGCCAAAAGAAAAAAAGAAAAATTAAATGTAATCCAGGGGCATCTAAGCCAAAAGAAAAAAAGAAAAATTAAATGTAATCCAGCCTTTAGAGCTGAATACTTCTAATTTAGATCCAACCTTTTTAAAGTAACAGTGGCTAAAGATACCAGATAAACACTACAAGAAAACAGTAAGACAAATCTAGAAT